>MCFG01000025.1:47500-112500 GCA_002104895.1 Anaeromyces robustus | reverse complement strand
GGAAAGATATATTATTATTGAAGTGTTTTTTTTTTTTTTTTTTTTTTTTTTTTTTTTTTTTTTTTTTTTTTTTTGTATTGAAGGAAATATTATATACCAAATTTATGTTTTACAAATATATATTGTTTATTTTATTAGTTAATTAATTCAATAATTAATTAATCAATAAAATATATTTACAATAAAATTTATATTGATTGATGATGTATAAGATATAAGATATATTATTGTATAGATTTTATATTTAATATTTAATTAATATATATATATATTTAACGGATATAAAAATGATATTAAATAAATAATTTATATAATAAATAAATGTGATAATAATGGTTATAATGATAATTGTAATAATAATAATAATAATAATAATAATAATAATAATAATAATAATAATAATAATAATAATAATAATAATAATAATAATAATAATGATAATATGATAATAATAAATAATATATAATAATAATAATAATACCAATTATTAATAGAAACATATAACAACAATAATAATAATTATAATAAAAAAAAAAAAAAACGGGAATAAGAATTATTATTATTATTATTATTAATATTATTGATATTATTATTTAATAATAGTATATAATTTTAAAATAATATTTTTCATTCTCATTGATATACATTTTTCTTTTATATATTTATATATAAATTATTTATATTTGTTCATTATTCATTATTATTAATCCTCAATTTTTTTATTCATTATCAAAAAATTATTATTATTATTATATATAGATTGTTATTTTATCACAATAACATTTATTATTATTAATAATATCGTCATCATTATTATAATTATATAATTATTTTTTACAATTATTTATTTTGATGTATAGCACATTTCAATTATTTTCATTTATATATTTATGTATATATATTTTTTTTTTTTTTTTTTTTTTTTACCTTAAATGTTCATATTGCCAAACATTAGGATCTTGTCCTTCTGGACAAGTTACAATAGTTTTAATATCTTCTGGATTACGTTTAATTAATAATTGAATATATTGTTGAACTGCACATGTTGAATTCATATTTTCAAAGGAAAGTTCTGGCCAATTTCCCCATTGCTTTTTAATGAATGATTTTTTTTGTTATAGTTAAAATAAATTATATATATATATACATGTTTTGTATTTTATTTTATATATATTTATTTAAAAAAAATATAATAATAAAAATAATATATATATATGATAATTTTAAAAATAATAATAATAACAATAAAAAGATTTTGATTATTTTTATTTTGATAATAATAAGATATAATATATATAAGAGAATTTTATTATAAATAATTATAATTAAATGTATATTTATAAAATAATAAGATAGTTAATCAATATATATATTATTTTTTTTTTAAAATAAAAAAATTGAAATATATATTTATATATAAAATATACTTCTGCTTTTGTTCCTGGTCTATTTCTTCGTATAACTTTTTCTTTATTATTATTATTATTATTATTATTATTATTATTTTCAGTAGATGTAGGTGAATTATTTTCTTCACTTTTAGTATTTGTATTATTTTCTTCTACTTCAGTCATATTTATTAATTTTAATATAATATATATTTATTCTAATTTATGTTTTATATTTAGTATGAAAATAATTTATATAGATAATAACAAATAGGAAAAATAATATATATATGTATATTTATATTATTTAATATATATATATAATTATCAATTAACTTTTAAAATAAATAATGATAAATTTGTATATATATGTTAATATATCCAAATAAATTAGTAATAACAAAAATGATTTTTATTAATAAGTATTTATAAAACCTTTTTATCATTTCATTTCATTTTATTTTTTTTTAAAAAAATTACATTTCATTTATAACTCAAATATTAATATATACATACTTTTTTTTTTTTTTCCTTAAAATTATTCCTTATTATTTTTTATTTTTTTTTTCTTTCCCAACTTTCTTTTTTTTCTTCTTTACTTTGTTTAAAAATAATACTTTCTGTTTTCCTTTCTTTTATGTTGAAATAAATAAATAAATAAAATATCTTTTTTTTTTTTATTTTGTTTTATATATAAAATATTTATTTTTATATTGAATTTAATATATAATAATTAACATTATTATTTATTATTTATTTTTATTAATTATTATTTCTTAAATTATTTTATTTCTAAACAAGTCATAAAGAATTCATGTGAAAATACATTAAATTAATGATAAAAATTCATAAAATAAAATATAATAATAATTAAATATTTTTGTCATAGATCTGGTCTATTTTAGTTTTTACAATAGTTTTCGATTTCTTTTAAATATTTATCAACACTAATAGCTTTAATAAAAGAAAAGGGAAGTATATAAATGGTATAATTAAATAATGATATTAATATCATATTAAAATTTTGGTTCAGATATAACATGGTTTAATATATCCTTTTAAGACCTTCAAGATTTAATTTAATTTAATTTAGTTTGAAATTATGTCCAGTTTGTTTGAAATATAATTACATATATTAGTTTATATTATATATATATTATTAATATATTATAAATAATAATATTTATTTATTTTGTTATTATCTTTTAACTATAGTGTCCAAAGTAAAAATATAAATAGGAAAGAAAATTATACAAAACATTTTTAGTTTTCAGTAAAAAATAATAATATAAAAAATGTTAAGCTTCGAAGAAAATAGTGATCAAAATATCTTTGAGGAATCAAGATTGGAAATTTTCGGAAATGTCTATCTCGCTAATACTCAAAATAGATTAAGACAATTGGATAATCCAGAAGAAGTTGATTGTAAACGTTGGCCTTGGGAATTAGTTCAAAACGCCAAAGATAGTATTGCAAATGAGAAAGATAGAGAAAGTGTAAATATTGTAATAATCAAGGAAAATAATACATATACTATTAAACATGATGGATCTCCTTTTAATGTTAAATCATTAACAGCATTAATGTACAAATATAGTTCTGGTAAAAGGAATGATAGTGAAAGTACTGGAAGATTTGGTACTGGATTTTTAACTACTCATACACTATCTAAAAATGTTGAAATAAAAAGTGATATTTATATAAAGAATAAACTCAAGGGATTTTCTTTAACTATGTATCGTGAAGGAGAAGGACAAGAACTTTTAGATGGATTAAAAAGAACTGAAGAAAGTTTTAAAACTTATGAAAAAACTTTTGGATGGACAAGTTATAAGTATATTGCTACTACCAAAAGAAATAATGAAGCTGGAAAATTAGGTATTCAAAATTTCAAAGAAAACATTGCAATTGTAATGTTAAATTGTCCTGAAATCAGCAGCATAAAATTAATTGATGATGGAAAAGAATTTAGTATTGAGCGTGGTAAAGAATTAATATTTAACGATAGTGAATGCAGAAAATTAACTCTTTTCATGAATAATAATGGCGTAAATTCTAAGAAGACATTTATATACACCAAAGTTAATGAATACAATCAAGATTTAACTGAGAAATTTGGTGTTGATAGAAATTTAAGAATATGTTGTGCAGTAGAGTTGGATGAAAATAACAATATTTATGTTGATACTTCTTCACCATGCCTCTTTTGTTCTCTTCCTTTAGTAGGTTCTGAAGCTCATGAATTTCCATTTATTATTAATAGTCCAGATTTTGAACCAGATTCCGAAAGACAATCTATTCTTTTTGATGGTGAAAGGATTGATGAAAAAACTAAAAAGATATCTAATCCTGGTATTAATAAAATGATTCTTGATTGATCTCATAATATGTATGAAATCCTTATTCAATTTGTATGTAAAAATAATATTGGAAATAGATATTCATTAGCTAGAGGTCTTCAATCAATCCCTAATGTAAATAAATTCTTTAATCCCACATGTTATTATGATAATTTTATTTTGCCAATGAGAAATATTTTATTAAAATATCCAATAGTATGGAATGGCACTCAATATTATAAACTCTCTGATGTTTATCTTCCAAAATTTGGTAAAAACGATAAAGATTATGTAAAGCAAGCTTACAATTTTATTTCCCAATTATACAAACCAGTTCCTACTTATGAAGATTCTTTACTTATTGAAAAAACAATATGGAAAAATGATAGTAGTTTAGATTATATTAACATAGAACAATGTGTTGAAATGATTGAGCGTTTAGGAGATTTATTTAAACTCAATTGTAGAATTAATGATAATGTATGGTCATGGTTAGATAGTTTTCTTAATTTTATCAAATATTATCATAGTGATATCCTTTATAGTCATGCTATTATTCCAAATATGAATTTTAAATTTATAAAGCAAACAAGAGAACTTGCAACTTCTAATACTGTTCCAGAAAATATGATTGATTGTGTTGAAGAATTAGGAATAATATGGAGAAATAATCATATTCATAAAAATATTAAACGTTTTACTACTGGTACAGATCATGATATTGATTATGCTGTATCAAAAATTAGTATATATCTTAGAAATTATCCAGATAAAAAATTAGAATTAATGCATTACATACCATACGATTGTGGAGATGACAAATTCATTAATAAACGTATAATGTTGTATGAATTTTGTAATACTCTTTGGAATAATAAAATGTCACAAATTAAAGATGGTAAACAATTTCCAATAGAATTATGGAATAATGTCGATATTAATGTCTTTCAAGAACTTCTTAATAGTATTCAAGAGCATGGTCAACTTAACAATACTATTACTATCAACTTTTTAAATAAATTCTTAAAATGTGTATCTGAATATTATGACTACTCTTCATATTCAATAATTCCAAATAAAAAAGGTAAATTACATACTAGAAATTCATTATATAAAGATGATAATATTCCTTCATTATTTAAACAATGTATGAAGGAATGTATTAATTATGATATAGATAGTGAATTAATTCATGATGATATTACTTTTGATATAAATATTAGTAGAAAAAGAATATATGATTATAGTCATCTTTTAAAAAAATATTTTTGAATGTCTGAAACATGTGATTATCATTATAGAAACAATTATATGCCATTACAACAAAAGGAAATGGCTGCTAAATATCTTATTAGAATTATTCCTAAATATACAAATGAACCAACATTAATTGGTGATTCTCAAAATAAACAAAGAAAACTTTATGAACTATATAAAAAATTCACAAAAGGTAAATATAGTATATGTGAAATAGAACGACATGACAGAAATGAAGAAATATGGAAAGACTCAAATAAATATATTATAAAAATGATACAAAAAATCATTGAAAATTATAGTAATATTACAAATTTATCTTATTATCTTGGAGAAAATAATGAATTAACAATTTATTATTTAAAAGAATATACATCCTTCTCATCCGAAGGAAAAATTATTCCTAATCAAAATGGTAAACTCTGTAAATTAGAATCATTATATAATGATGGAAGTTTGGATCGTTATTCACAAGAATATGTAGAAATACCGGATGAATTGAAATATGTTGCTAAATTGTTAGGAGATGATATTAAAGATATTCTCGTTCATAAGAAGATGGGAAGAATATGCTCTTTAGATAAATCTTATGAAGAAGTTTGTAATAATATAGATAATCATATTATCGACAAATTCAATGATAACGAAAATAAAAATAATCAAGATTTTAAAATTGCAGCTCAATATATTATAGAGGAATATTTTGATAGTAATAGTGATAGAAAAGCAAAGACTAATTTCCCTAATACTTATTTAAAAAAGGATGATATTACATTGAATGTCATCTACGATAAAAAAACACGTAAAAATATGAATGATTTTGGTAAAAAGTATGGTGAAAATTCTATTTCCACATTACTTAAAAACGAGAATATTGTAAAAGAAATTATCAATGGAGAATTAACTGATGAAAAATATAACAATTTAAAGAAATTTGAAAAAGAATATAGTGAAAAAGAAATTAACTGTATTTTAAGTCAACCAGAATTAATTAAAAGAATGATTAATGAAAAGAACAATAATGCTTCTCTTTCAATTTCAAGAACACTATCTGTAAGTGAAAAAGTAGAAATTAAAGGAACCAGTATGAATAATATCAATGAATTGATTTTTTCAATACCTTCATCTTCTGTTTCATCTAATGATTCATCCAGTAGTTCATTTTCTTCACCTGTTAAAAATAATTCAGAAAAAGTTTATGTTTCATTTAGTAATGGAATGGTTTCTGAACAAAAAACATACTATAGAAATATATTTAGTACTATTATAGAATATGGTGATGATTTTGATTTTGATAATCCAATTAATAAAAGAACAGGCATGTGTGGTGAAGCTTATATTTATAAATTACTTAAACAATCTGGAGAATTTAGAGATGTAAAATGGAACATGTTAAATGAAAATGGAATAGGTCAACTCTTAGAATACAAAGGAGATGTTTATCATGTTATTGAAGATGGTTCACATTATGATATTTTATGTATCACTGAAGATGGTCGTAAAATTTATATTGAAGTTAAATCTACAGTTGGAGTTTTTGGCAATAAAATTCCATTTTATATTAGTCAAAAGCAAATAGAAATGATGAAACAAATCGAATATCCAAATGAATATGTTTTAGCTCTTGTTTTCAATGTTATGAATAATCCTGTTCATTTCTTTATGACATTAAGAAATAATATTGCAAATAAGAGAATTTGTTAATATTAAAAAAAAAAAGAAAGAAAAATTTTTTTTTTTTTTTTTTTTTTTTTAAAGCACACAATTCGTTGAAGAAAGAAATAATAAATAATATATATATATATAATATTATATACTAACTATTACTGATATAATGTAAAAATAAAATTTGCTAATATTGTAAATTGTAATTATAATAAAAATTAAAAAATATAAAATGTTAAAAAAAAAAAAACGTTTTATAAAAAAAAAAAAAAAAACGTTTTATAAGGTGATTTAAAAAAAAAAAAAAAAAAAAAAACACCTTTATGCATGTATATTAAACACACATTAAAAAAATAATAATAAATAAATAAAATAAATAAATAAAAGAATAAATAAAATAAATAAATAAAATAAATAAATAAATAAAATAAATAATTAAATAAAATAAATAATTAAATAAAAAAATTGAATAAAATAAAAAAATTGAATAAAATAAATAAATAAATAAAATAAATAAAATAAATAAATAAAATTAATATTTAGTACGTTGTTTTCTTTATTTTGATATTAATATGTGTTGTTATTAACTTTAATTTTTTTATTATAAAAACAATATTCTTCATTTACAAATTTGATACTCATAATAATAATTAATTAATTAATTAATATTATATTTATTTAAATCAACTTTTTTATTTAATTAAATATTTAAATTATTAATTCTAGTTTTGAATAAAGATATATTTATTTGATTCTTGGCTTAGATAAATTAATCACTAAAGGCAATTAGTTAAACTAAATATTTTTAATTAAATTTTTTTAAATAATTATGAATTAATTTTATAGTGACATTCCCTACCATAAATATATATATTATATTTTACACATAAAATAAAAAGCGTAGTTCAACACAAATATAATATTTTGGAATACATCAGTTTTATATATATATATGTATTTAAATATATATTTAAAATATGAATTATTTATATAAGTTATTTTAAACATTTCTTTTCACTTAATAAAATAAAATATTAAAAAATCTTCTTCAAAAAGATATATAATCAATATTTTTTATTATATTTATTTTTATTTTAAAGAGTTATATTCTTATATATAATTTCTTTAAAGTAATATATTTTTTAGATAGAATTTTTTTTTTTTAAAAAAAAAAAAAAAAACCCTTCCATTCAAAATTTAGTGATATAATTATCATATAATTTAAAAATATCATTAAAGTATCAATTATTATTATTATTATTTTAATTTTATCGAGTTCGACTTCGATACTTTCTTTACTTTAAAAAAACTAAAAAAAAAGAAAAAAACTTTTTTTTTTATTTTATAGCACATAATTCGTACATTATCTTTATTGAATTTAAATATTAATATATATTAATCATAAAAAAAAAAAAAAAAAAACCATTTTGAATAATACTGAAGGGAAAAAAAAAGTAGTATAATAATATGTAAAAACAATAAATCTATACTAGCCCTTAATTCTACATATAGAATTAAAGTAAAATTGATCTATCCTATTCCACTTGGGTCGGTAATAGGATCGATATTTGCCCTACTAGGCTGTCCTATTGTGTTATAAATATTGACGTTCCTGGAGAGATTGGTTTTGAATTTATTGAACAATATATTATGTCTTTTATAGACAATAGCCATGATATCATTCAATAGAGCCGTAAGATCGCAACAAGAATGGAGATTTTGAATATGTACTAGACTCAATCTGACACTTAAAAACGAATATTTTCCATTCCTTTTTGTATGAATAATTGGTTATTTATTTATTTCATTAAAATCATGTTTTCTTCCACCAATTAAAAAAAAAAAATATTAATTCGATACCTATTAACAATTTTTCTATTTCCTAAAATATCGATATTACCTATACCTATTGTTCCTATTATTAGAATTACTTTTATAACCTTTAACAATATTATTAATTCTATTATCTATATACTAAAGTTATCACTAGTCACAATTAAACTATTAAAAAGACTATCTAAAAATTTAAAAAAAAAAAAAAAAAGTTTCTAACCCTAGATCGTAGAAATAATTAATATGAAGATTTTTAAATAGGAGTCCATTAATAAACCAATGGTCAATTCTTTGATAATTGTCACAATGAAAACAGCATGAACAACAATTAGAACAAGGAATTATTAATCATTTTAGAAGCTTTAGCAACTCTAGTATCAATTTTTTTATTCATATCTTGCCCTAAAAGTATTCCACCTGAAACCTTTGTGTTATATTCTAGAAATTCTAGATTAAACTGTAAGTATAAAATTTCTTGAATTTTCAAAATTATTCATTTTATTATAAGTTTTAGTTTTAATCGATTTATCACTACTGTTCATATCCCTATTCCAATAGAAGTCCAAAAAAAAATTACAAATATAAAATGTAATACACTTAATATTAAAAGAAAGTTTTTAAATATTATTATTATTATTATTTATTATGTTTATTATGTTTATTGAATTGCTATTATAATATAATAAAATTACATATATAAAAAAATTCTTTTTTTTTTTTTTTATTTATTTATTTATTTATTTATTTATTAATGATTTATTTTTTTATTTTTCAAAAGAAAAAAAAAATTCTTTAATAACTTAAAAGTACTGAATTAAAATTGGAAATATTAGTTTTTATAAAAAGAAAAAAAAAAGATTAAAGTATTTTTTTTTTCTTGTTAATATCATTATGGTTAAATAATAAAAAGTTTATCTTTTTTTTTAATTTCTTTCTTTCCATTCTTTTTCTTTCATTTATAATGATTTTTTACACTCTCTATGATGATTTTTTTTACATATAGAATTTGGAAAGAAAAAATATTTTCTAGAACAAAAATAAAAAAAAAAAGATAATATAAAAAAATTTAAAAATTTAAAAAATTATTTAATTAAAAAAATAATAATAACTTTTTCTATAAATATATAGAAAAATATAATTTTTTTTTTTTTTTTGTGATAAAAAAAAAAAAAAAAAAAAGAAAGAAAATTTAAAGAAAAATAGTTTTTCAAATATTGAAAAAAAAAAAAAATTTTTTTTGAGGAAAAAAAACTATTAAAAAATTAACCCCTTATTTTTTTAATAACTTTTTTTTTTTTTTTTTTAGTTCATTATTTTCTCTTTTTCTTTCATTTTCTTATGATGATGTTTTTATTTTATCTGGACTTTTTTTTTATGTATTAATCAATTAAAAAAAGTTTGTTTTGTTGTTTTGTTTTGTTTTGTTTGTTTTTTTTTTTTTTTTTTTAAAAAAAAAAAAAGTGTGATTTATTAATTGTATTAATTGTGTGAATGTGTATATTTGATTTCTTTCTTGTTGTTGTTGTTTTATGTTTTATGTTTTATGTTTTATGTTTGTTAATATTATTTTTATTAATGTTTATGTTTATGTTTATGTTTATAATAAATATTTTTTCTTGCATGTAATAAATTGTTTATGATAATGTTCTTTTTTTTTTTTTTTTTTTTTTTTTTTTCTAGTTTTTTTTTTTTTAAAAAAAAAAAAAAATGTTTATTATTAATTAATTATTAATTTTCTTTTTTCTAATAAAAAAAAATTAAAGAAAAAAATAAAAAAAAAACATTATTAAAAATATAACTTGGAATGAACTGATATTTATATTTTATTTTGTTTTATCTAATCTTATTGTTTGTTGGTAATGATTAAAACCTTTTCAAAATGACCTTTTTTTTTTTATTTTCATCTTATCAATTTTTATGGCTTTTTGAACATCATTATATTGTTTGTTTGTTATTATTGTTGTTTGGTTTGTTTATTTGTTTTTGTAATAAATAAAATATCTAATCATTTTTTATCTATTTATTTAATTATTTATTATTATGATGATTATGATTATGATTATGATTATGATTATGATTATGATTATGATTATGATTATGATTATGATTATGATTATGATTATGATTATGATTATTATTATTGTTATTATATGTTATTTTTTTTTTTAAAAATATATATTATTTATCAACTTTTATATAAACTTTTTTTGTTTTTTGTTTTTTGTTTTGTTTTTTTTAGTTTTTTAGTTTTTTTTTTATATATATTTTCTCTATTTTACTTTTTTTTATTTATATTTATTTAAGGAATTCTTCTAATAAAGCTTTCTTAGTATCTTCATCTAAATTTCTAAGATATTTCTTAAGACCAATAATAACAGATTTTTTATCTTTTTTAATTTGTTTAAGAATTTGTTTAGAATTATAATCACTAGAAATAATATTAATACGTTGTTGAATCTTTGGATCAGATTTTAACCATTTAGCCATAACTTCATCATATTTTTCTTTTGAAATATTAGCAAGATCTTTTTGATGATCAGCAAGCCACCATCCAATAATATATTGTTTAGCAGATTCTCTTTTTAATTCTGGATCAGCCTTTAAAATTTGATTAATAACTTCTTCTTCGGCTAAACGACGAGATAAACGATGATAGAAATATTTACGTGCTTTATTCCATGGAATTTCATCATTAATACAATCTTTAGCCTTTAAACGACGTGGTGTATCATGCATATCAGCAAAATGAACAGCAACTTGATGATAAAGTGGTATTAATTCCTTTTCACGTTGTTCAAATCTTGCTTGAATCTTTGAAATTTCTTCTTTATTTTCTTCTGCTTTACTTTGAAGGGATTTTAATGTCATCTTCATATCATGATATTTGGTATCTAAACGATCAATAGTATCTAAGATATGCTTCTTACGATATTTAATAGAACATAAACCTTCTGGTTCAAGAACACCTCCACGAGCATTACTTTCAGCATACATTTCCATCATTTCTGGATTAATCTTTGGATCAAGAACTACCCAAGCTCCACCACGTAATTCACCAATAACATAAATGAATACAGGTTGTTTATATTCTCTTAAAGAATCTACAATATAAGAACCATATTTTAATATACCCTTTAATAAATCACTTTGACCACCACTAAAACCACGCCAGTTAGCAAGAATCATTAATGGTAAATGTTCACCATTATTGAAATCATTAATAGCTTGTGAAGTTTTAAAAGCAGATTCTGGAGTCCAAACTTGACCAGCTTCTAATATGGTTTGTTCTCTAGAATCAGCATTACCTGGATCAGCTGGTAAAACTTGTTCAATCATTCTAGTTTCAACAGCAATAACACCTAATGGTATACCACCAAGTCTTGCACGACCTGTAACAACACCTTGTGCCCATCCTCCCATACTTTCAACAAAGGAATCACGATCAAATAAACCACTAATCCAACCTGTATTACGTGGTGTTAAAGTTGGAAGAGTCATTGCACTTTCTGGAGTAACTGGTGTAGTAACAGAAACAGCAGCAGCTCCATTATTACTACCATTAACAGAAAGATTATCATTTTCTTGATTTAATGATTTATATTCACCAGCTATAAGTATTCTTGGATCATAAGCTCCCTTTGGAATAATAACACTAACATCACGATCAATTGGATCTAATGGTTCTACAATTGGTAATGGTGAAGTATTTGTTTTTGGAACATAAGCTAACCAATCCATTAATTGACGAATACCATGTAAATCATTATTAGCTGTTAAATGAGATATACCATTTCTAAACATAATTTGAGTACCACCTAATTGAAGATTAGAAGTATAAACATTTCTACCTAAAACCTTATTTAAGGCAACAGCACCTGTTAAAATAATAGGTTGACCTTCAACTTGTACTGTACGTTGACCAAGACGTACTAAATAAGCACCAATACCTACGGAACGACAAGTAACTAAAGTAGCAGTAAAGATATCTTTATAAGCTGCTGAAGTTTCACCAGCAATTAAACCAGAACCTTGTAAGTTTTCAGTACCAAGACCATGTTCCTTACCAATAACATCATTAATCTTATAACGTACTTCTCCATCAACAACAATTTTTTCATAAACACCAGATGGATTACCATCACTAATATTATTTTTATAATCTTCTTCAGTAAGGTAAATATAATCAAAACCTTTACTTTCATCATTTGGATCAATCCATTGAATCTTAAATACTTTTTGTAATTCTGTAGCAAGACCAATACGAGCACCAGAATTAGCGGAAATATAAATTCTTGGAATACCTAAAGATCTAGCTAATTGAGAAGCCTTATAATAAACCATATCTTCTTCAGTACCAAAGGAACCAATCTTATAGGTAATATCATTAGCGATAACAATAATGGAACGACCTTCTGGATATTCTGGAGTTTGACAATCTAAACGCCAAGCTACCATACCACAAGTATTACTACCAGGGGTACGATCCGTTTCAACTAATTCTTCATTTTCATTTAAAATTAATTCAGTTTGTTTCATGAAATGAGTTGGCATTTTTTGATCTGGATGTCTCTTAATATAAATTTGCCAAATTTGTTGAAGAGCTAATTGGAAAAGATCTGGGAAATCATAAACATAAGTAGTACCCATTAAATGAGCCTTATTTCTTTTTGGTTGTACAGCTTCCTTAGTAGAATATGGAATATTAATAGGTTGAAGATGTAAACTACCTGGAATATCACCAATAGCTGTACGATAAACAGTAATACCTTCCTTATTAGTAACTTCTTCATAAATTTCAATCTTAGTAATATAACCAGAAACATTATTAACAAGGAAACGCATTGGTGTTGGTGTTTTCTTATTTTTACTTTGAATCATTAAACGAATATCACCCATAGTAACACGTAAATGCCATAATTTCATACCATGACGTTCAATAAATTCAGCTAAAGCATAAGCAACTTCTTCAACACTAAGAACGAAAGTTGGAATGAAATTAATAAATAAATGATTACAATCAGTAGTGGTATGAACAGAAGAGGCTACTTCTAAGGAATCAATAATATCCTTAACCACACGATCACCTTCACTAACTAAGAAATCGTGAGTAGTTACCGTGGATACAATTTGACTTGGATGAACTAAAGCACGTACAAAGAAACGACTATCTGTAGAATTTTCTTTAGCAATAGCATGATAAATATGAATATTATTATTATACATTGGCATTGGTTCTACATTGAAATTAGATAAACGATTTAATTCTAATTGATAGGCTAAAGCAGGTTCCATATGACGAATAACTTGATCTTCCTTATAACCAGAAGCTGCCTTAAAAGTATAATAATGTGGGGTATCTTCCTTTCTAACAATTAAGAAAGTAATACGACGAATAAAAGCATTTTCAAGAATACTTTTATTTTCTTGAATAATATCATAAATACGACGACTAACAGCATCATCATCATTATTATCTACATTGGAATCATTAACATCGGAACCACGGAAAACGATATTAACAACATTATAAAATTCTTCTGGTTTAAGTTTTTTATTATGATTATCAGAACCAAAATGAAGTCCTTCATCTTCATCATCTTCTTCATCTTCATTATTATTACCAAGACGTTTAATAAGTTCTGGAAGACGAGTAGCAACTTCTTTAGTATTATTAAAGGCAACAATAATACCATTACGTTTTGGTAATTTTTCTGAAACTTCACGAAGACTACCAAGAGTATTAGTATTCTTGGAAGATAATGGATTTATAGTAGAAATATCAGAAACAGACATAATACGTTGAATATCATCATATTTTGAACTCTTTCTACCACTACCACTAACATTAACATTGTTATCATTGTCATTGTCATTATCATTATTGTTGGTATTGGTATTATCATTATCCTTATTATTAGTATTATTAGCATCACTATTAGTATTAGTAGTAGTATTATCACCATCAGTATTATCCTTAGTATCAAATTTTTCAACAGCAACATTTTCTGGAATAACATTACCTAAAACACCAGAAGAGGAAGATAAAGTTGCACTACTACGTCTAGAATGACCCATATTAGCCATAGCAAAATGTCTTCTAACATTAAAAGACCATTTGACAAATACTTGATCTTTATCATGATCATTAGAATGAGTATTAATATCAGTAACTTCATAGGCATGCATATAAGTATACATAATATAAGTGTAGAGAGAAGCCATTCTAATCTTTGGATCAGAGTGATAGAAAAAGTTTGGAATAACATCAAGAATATCATAATTAGCTTCAATTAAATCGGAAAGTAAACTGAAATTAACACCATGGGTAGCATTAGCGGTATCAGAACTTTTAGTAACAGCTTTTTCTAATTGATTTTCAATTTGAGCATAACGTTCCTTATAAGTTGGTAATTGACAATAAATTAATAATTCACGAGCTTTAACGGTAACTGGAATAGTAGCACGACTAGATAAACCAGTAAGACGTTTAAGAATTGGGAAGAAAGCAACTTGCCATTGTTCACCATCATAATTAGAACGAGCAACATCTAAAAGAATAGTAATTAATTTATTCTTATTAGAAACCTTATCATGAGAAAGAGCAACACGTACAACTTCTTCAATATTATTCTTGTATGTAGTGTGACGTAAATGAGAAAGAATTTCATCTAATGGTTCATTACTGAAAAGATGTTCAACATCATAATACTTTTCTAAAAGATCAACGAAAACAGATCTTTCATGTCCCTTCAAACCATCCTTATACTTTTCAAGGACCTTATTGAAAGCAGACATTTGAACTTCAAATAATGATCTTTCATTATCTTCCATAGATTTACCATATTTTTCAATTTCCTTTTGAATATATTGAACAGTTTCTTCAATATTTTCATTCCAATGATCTAAAACATCACGAATAAAATCTTCTAATTTAGCTGGAATACGACCAGTTAAAGAAGATAAAACATCATGTAATTCAGTTTTTGGTAATTCATAATTTCTTAATATTTCAACCATTTGACGAACAACAGTACTTAAAGAATCTTGAGAATAATAACCATCTAAAACATTAGAAATAACACGATAAATAGCTCTAAATTGATGATTTGGTTTATCACTAATAACTTGAGATGGACCTAAATTCAAACTACCAGTAAATGGAGTAGCAGATTTAACTTTAGAAGGATCATCTAATTTCAAATGACCAATAATTTCACCATTTTCTAAAACAGCTCCTGGAGTTTTAGTGAAAGTAACAATACCACTTTCAGCAGCAGCTAAAGGCATATACATCTTCATAACTTCAATTTCAGCATATTCATCACCTGCATTAACATGATCACCATCATTAACAAGGTAACGAATAAGTTTACCTGGAGATGGAGAACGCATCTTGGTTGGATCATTTTCCTTTTCAAGTGGAACAGTTTTACTATCTAAAGTCATAATGGTAGTTTGTGGTTCTTCCTTTAAATATACAACATGACTCTTTTCATCCACTAAAATTAAAATACCACCATCAGCTAATTTACGACAAACAACTTTAACGGTAGAACCATTAACAACAACAGAATAATCTTCTGGACCATTACGGAAAACAGAAAGACGATACTTAATACCACTATTAATAAATTCAATTGGTATGACATTAGAAAGAAGAATTTGATTTGGCATTTGACCTTTATCTAAAATAGAAGTATATTCATCCATATTTTCTTGGAATTTAGTAAAAGCTTTAGAAACAGCACCACAAACAACAGATAATGTTTGTTCTGGTTTTTCTACATTGAAATGATGAGCAATTAAACCATCCATCCAAGAAGTATTAACCTTATTTGCCTTATATTCTTCCATTTCTAAAATTCTTACTAAATATTCAATAGTAGTTCTGAATTCACCACGAATAGAAATTTCCTTCAAAGCCATAATCATATTCTTACGAGCTTGTTCACGAGTTTCACCATAAGAGAAAATATGACCAAATTGAGAATCAGCAAATTCATGAATACCACCAGCAGAACTAATGGAGAAATAACCCCAAACATTATTACTGGAACGGAAGTTTAATTCTGAAACTTTACCACTATTGGGTTTAAAACCAGCATCTGGATTTTCAGCAGTAATACGACAAGAAATAACATGACCTTTTGGTCTTGGTTTTCTTTGAATTTGATAAGAAATTGGTTTTTTAAAATCAAAATCAATATCAGAAGTACCAGCATTTAAACCATATAAAATTCTTATATCCTTAATACAAGAAAGTGGAATACCCATAGCAACTTGTAATTGAGCAGCTGGAAGATTAACACCAGAAACCATTTCAGTTGTTGGATGTTCTACTTGAAGACGTGGATTTAATTCAAGGAAATAAGCCTTTTTCTTTTCAGTATCATATAAATATTCAACAGTACCAGCACTTTGATAACCAACTAATTTAGCTAAACGAACAGCACCCTTTTCCATAATTTCAATCATTTTTGGAGAGGCAGCCTTAATTGGAGCTTCTTCAATAATTTTTTGATGACGACGTTGAATAGAACAATCACGACCAAAAAGTGAAATAGCATTACCGTATTGATCAGCTAAAAGTTGAACTTCCAAGTGACGAGAATGATCAGCCATTCTCATAACGAAAATTGGGGAACCAGCAACTTCACGTTGAACTTGAACAAAACATGATTCAAAATGTTCTGGATCATTAACCATACGAATACCTTTACCACCACCACCTTCAGAGGCTTTAATCATAACTGGGAAACCAATACGTTTAGCAACAGCTAAACCTTCTTCAGCGTTATGAACAGTAGCTTTTTGGTAAAGTTCATCATCAATAGAAGTAATTAATTCACCTTCCTTAGCATCAACAGTAATACCATCACCAGACCAAGCAATACATGGAACATTAGCAGTTTGAGCAACAATAGTAGAAGAAATCTTATCACCAAGAGTTCTCATAGCATTACTTGTTGGACCAATGAAAACAATATTACTCTTAGTTAAAGCATCTACAAGTTTTGGATTTTCAGAGGCATGACCCCAACCAGCCCAAACCTATTTTTATTTTAAAGAAAGGTTTTTAATATATATATAAATAAATAGATAGATAGATAAATAGATAGATTTAATTATATATATATTTAATTATATATATTTGAAATATTATATTAATTAATATAAATATAAAAACAATAAATATTATAAATTTTAAAAAAAATAAATAAAATAAAATAAAGAATTAAATTATTATATTTTTTAGATATACTTATACTTTATTTTATTTTATTAAAGAATTAAATTATTATATTTCATAGATATATTTATACTTACAGCCTAAATTTATTTATTAACATAAAAGTTCATAGATAATTATAAATATATATATTATAATTTAAATATTTTTATTAAAATTATTAAATCAATTAGTCCAATGAATATAATTTATTAAAAAAAATATAAAGAAGAAAATATTAAAAAATTATTAGTATTTTTAATATTTGTTATTTATTAAATAATAAATATAGATAATATTTATTTATATAGATTAAATAATAAATAAATATTATTTTTATTAATATAAATCTTACATGAACACCAGTTCTTTCAGCAATATCAACAATTAAATCAACATTGGCATAGTTATTATTGTTACTACCACCTGGAACTTCAACATATTGATCAGCCATACGAATATATTCAGCATTAGCTTTTAAATCTTCGCCAGTAGCCATAACAACGAATTGAATAGCTCTTTCATCACCAAATTCGGAATAAGCCCATTGACGAACAGAACGAATTTCCTTAACAGCAGCAATACCATTATTAGCTATTAAAAATAAAAAAAAAATAAATAAATAAATAGGAAATTAGTTAAATAATATATAAATATTTATATTCTTAATTTGTTTAATTATTTATTAATTAATAATATTATATACACCTCATATTGTAAATAAATTAATATATATAATATTATAATTAATAAAATAAAATAATCATAATTATATTCATTTTATATATCAGTAAATATCTTACCAATAAGAATTTTTGTAATTAAGGTATGACCATTTGAATTAATAATAAAATCTCTAACTGGACTTGGACCAGTAGAATCTAATGACTTTTTAACTATTATTAGTTAAATTTTTATTTCATTTTTTTTATAATATAAATAAAAAAAAGTAAATAATAATTATATATATTAATATTTGAAAAAAAAATTTTTTTTAAATAAAATTATATTTATATAATTATAGAATGTATATATATATAAATTTAAATAATTCTTATATTTATATTTATATCATATTTACCAGAAGACATCCTTAATAAAAGAAATAATTAATAATATTATATATATTATAAAAATTAATAATTAGTTAATAAAATATTATTTAATAATTAGAATTTCATTATTTTAAAAAAAATATAATTATAATTATTATAATAAGAATAGAAATTCCGTTTTCTTTTATTTTTTTTTCTACATTATTTTGTTGTTATCATTGTTGATGCTTATGCATATATAAATCAGTAAAAATCAAATAATACATCAATATCTCAAAAAATGAATATTGAACATATATCTTATTTACCATATTAAAATATATTATTGTTGTTGTTTTGTTTTGTTTTGTTTTTAATTGATTTTTTGATTTTTTTTCTCTATTCTTTGTTTTATTTTTTATCTTTTTTTTTTTTTAATAAATTTTATATATATTTAATAATTTATAAATATATAAAATATTTCATATTTATTCATTACAACAAAATATTATTATTATAGATATAAAAGTACTTATAATATGAATATATGTCGTAAATAATTATAACAACTTTTTTCTTCTTCATATTTTTTTCCTTTCTTCTTTCTTTTATATTCTTCTTTTTAAATATTTAACATATTTTTTCATAATTTCTATTCTTATTATATTATTATATTTAAAATATAAAATATTTAACAATTCCTTACTTTCTTACTATTATAGTTATTTTTGAATAAAAATTGTTATAAGTAATTAATAATTATGTAAATAGTATATATTTGGAATATACAATATTATTTTCTTGATAGTGTGTACAGTTTTTTAAAAAATAAATATTAATTTAATAAATTATAAAATTATAATAAAAAGTCTATTATATCTTTTTTAAAAAATATATAATATAGATAAAAAAAACAATTAATGGTTATTTATTTGCTTTATTTTTCATATATAAATAAAAAAAAATAATATATAAGCATTTATTGTTCTTTTATTATTAGTTATCATTTTTATTATCATTGAAGTATATATAATTTCTTCTTTTTTCTTCCATTTCATTAGAAAAAAAATCATACCAATTCAACAATAAAAAATAATAAAAAAAATAAAGAACCAATAAAAACATATAATTATTAAAAAATATCAAAAAAATATATATTATTTTTCATTTTATTTTATTTTATTTTGTTTTATTTTGTTTTTGTTTTTGTTTTTTGTTTTTTATTTTATTTTTATTTTTATTTTTACCATTTAATTTGTATCCTCGTTTTTTTTTTTTTTTTTTATAAATTCTTTTATTGGATAATATTTATCTCTTAATTGGGGTTATTCTTGTAAAATTTATAAAATAATAATTTTTTTTACGAAGAAATTAAAAGATAAATAATAATGAAATAAAAGTTATTTCAAAGAAAATATTCATAAAAAAAAAAAAAAGATGTTATCTAAAAAGAATGGATAATGTAGAATAAGCTAAATAAACAATATATATAAATATATAATTATTTATTTATTTATTTCTTATTTATCTATTTATTTATTTATTAGTATTTTTTATTATTATAATAATATTAAATATGTAATTTTCTTTTCTTTTCTTTTTTTTTATATTAAAAAAAATAAATATATATTTGTTAAAAATTTAAATCTATAAAGTAAATAGATATTAAATTTATATTATGAGTAAATGCTTTGATTTTTTATAAAAGAAAAAGAAAAAAAATCTTGTAATTTATTTGTGAAGTAAAAAAAAAAAAAAAAAAGAAGAAAAAAGAAGAAAAAATTTTTTCAAAAAATTTATATATTTATTTAATTTTTTTTTTTTATTTTTATTTTTTTTTTTTAATATTGATTTATTAATTTATTTATTAATTTATTTATTTTATTTTATTTATTTATTTACTTATTTATTTATTTATTTATTTACTTATTTATTTATTCACAATAAAATTAATTCTATATTAAAAAATAATAAATAATTAAAAAAAATGAAATTTTTTATTATTATTGATAAATTATTTTTAATTAATTTATATATTATAAATACGAAATATAATACAATAATTGAACGAAAAAAAAAGTTAATTTAATAATAAAAATAAAACAAATCAAAAAATTGGAATTTTGAAATTGGAATAGTAACAGAAATTATAATAATAATAATTGGAAAAATTGGAATAATAATTGGAATCTTAATAATGAAAATTAAATGATAATAATAATATGATAATAATAATCGAAATAAAAATAAATAATAAACAATAAATAATAAACAATAAATAAATAAATGATTTATTTGATATTTCCTATTACACTCTTAAAATATAATATTCTTTTTTTGTTGTTTCATTGGCTTTAATCTATTTTTAAAATAGTCAATAGTAAATAATCATTAATAAAATGTATACAATGAATAAAAAAGAAAAGATTTGATAAAAATATAAGTAAAGTAAAAATATTTACTAGTTGCATTAATAAAAAACAAGAATGAATAAAATATGGTGTTAAAGTTTTATATATTCTCTCTATAAAAATACTTTTTTTGCCAAAATTAAAATGAGTATTATAAATTGAACTCGATTATTATCATTATAATATTATGACCTAATTATTTAGTAAATAACTACTAACAATCATCTATATCTTATAACTTTTAACCAAAAAAAAAAAAACATCAATACTTTTCTAATAAACTTTATTCATTTAATTATTAATATTATTATTTAGTCATTCTTTTCTTAAATTTTATTTGTAATTAAATTAGATCATTTTTTTATTTTATTCATTTATTTATTATATTTAATTTATTTAATATAATATTTATTTATATATTTAATTATTTATTTATTCATTAAAATTATCTGAATTTCTTCAATAATTTTTTTATACATTATCTTGAATGGATGAATTTCATTTCATATATTATATATTCAGTATATTACAATATATATTGAATATATTGTAATATATGAATAATAAATTAAATTTAAAAGAAACTCAAAAAAACTTCAATCTATCAAAAAAGTTTTCAACCTAAATTTAAATCATACTTTAATTATTATATATATCACAATATATTTTAATATATATAAATATAATTTTTTTTATTTATTTATTATACATATAAAAAAAGAAAATTTTTTGTGTGTTTTATTAAATTTAATAAAAAAATTTAATTCATTATTTTTGGGTCAATTTAAATAGCAATGAATATTTATTTATTATATATTACATTATATTATAGTATAGTAATATAATATATATTTATTATATAAATCCTATACTAATGATTAATAGAAATATATTGGGGATAATTAAATATTTAAATAATTAATAAATAACTAAGAAAATAATATAAAAAAAATAAAAAAATAAAAAAATAAAAAATTCGATTATTACTTCTTATAAACAAAGTGTATTAATATTTTTATCAAATAATAATATACGATCAAATATATTGTAATATTAATTTATTAAAGTATAAAAAAAAACATAATATTACATAGTTAATAAATAAATAAATAAATAAACATATAAATAAATAAATAATTTAATAAATAAATAAATATATAAATAAATAAATACTATCTATTACAAATTTTCATAATTATTCTATATTCAATAATTATACTACTATTACAATATTATTATTAATCCTAGTAAGATTAATTTTTACATTAATATTCCATATTCTGTTAATAATTAAAAATGTTATAATAATAAACTATTGATCAAATATAAAAGAATTTTATAGCCAACATTTTATTCTTTTCAAGTATTTTTTTTTTTTTTTTTAGCTATAGTTTTGTTACGTAATGTTACAATAAAATAATTATAATAATTTTTTTTTATTCTATAATAATATTTTATATTGTTTATTAATATATTATTGTATACAATATATGTATTAAAAAAATTTAAAAGAGAAAAAAAAAAACAAAACTCGGGGAAAAATGAAACATATTTATATATTAATTTTTTTATTATATATTATTTTTGTTCTAACCTATAGATCAATAATTTAACTGCCCAACTTTAAAAATAAAAAAAAATAGATTTTCTTTCATTCTATCAGTTATTATAATAACAAACTTAAACCAAATTATATAAAAAGATTTATAAATCAAAAAAAAATAATAATAATTACGATAAATATTACTAAGTATTATTAAAATAAAGATAATGATTGACGACAAACAAAGAAGAAATAAAATGAAGTAAAAAAAAAAACATTAAGGAAAAGTTTATTTTCTTAAATAGATGATTTTTTATATTATATCATTACATTGCATGAATTTTTTGTATTTCATCAAAAATACAAAAAATACAAAAAATTAAAAATTAAAAAAAAATACATTAAATACGTTCAAATAAAGAAAAATGTATCAAAATAAATTTATGTATTTTTAATAAAAAAGAAACAAACAAAATGAAAAATGTATATAATAAATAATAATTCTAAAGTTATATTTTAAAAGAAATAACTTTTTTATATCATTATTACTATTATTATTAAATATTATTTAATATCTGTTATTTATTATTTAATATTTAATATTTAATACTTTTCTTTTTTTTTCATGTTTTTTGTTTTGATTTTAGTTTTGGTTTTTATTGTTTGATTTATATATAATAAAAATAATTAAATTTTAATCGGAATATATACAATTACATATAATATATTAAATATACTTTTACATTATTTCCCCAAAAAAATAAAATAAATAAAAAAAAAATTTTTTTTTATATATTGATACAATTAAATTACAAATTTTTAATAATAAAAAATTTCTTAAATATTTTATCCTTCATAATTTAAAGTTAAATTAATCGGTTTTAATTAAATAAAAGAATTGATAAAATTAATTTAATAGGCTTATATAACAAATATAATAATAATATAAAGTAATATATTAATAATAGTATAATTAAATATATTCAATATTGATATATAAATATAAAATTTTCATTGTAAAAAAAAATTTAACTGCCAATAATGGATTAAATATTTATAATGACTTGCTTGTAAATAATATTTATAGAAAAAAAGACGACTCTAACTAAATTATATTATTTATATTATCTATGAATTTTTTTTATAACACAGCTTAAATATTTCACTGTAACCTTATAAAACTTCATGATACCTTTGTTACTTTTTAAAATAAAAAAAAAAAACAAGTAACGTAGTAATATAAAAGTAAATAATAAAATAACCAAAAAAAAAAAAAAAGAATATTCAATAATTAAATACAGAACTTGAATATTTTTTTAATCAATTATAACTAGAGTTAACTGCCCAATTCTTTTTTTTTTATTTTTAAATTTTTATTTACTTTTAATTCTGTTTAATTTTTAGTTTTGTTTTAACTTTTACAATCATTAATTAATCTTATTGGTGTTTTTTTGTACCTGAAATAAAAATATATTAATACAATCAACAATATAATAACATTATATAATATATCATATAAATATCATATAATAAATATTTATTAATATATTTTATTTATTAATTATTATATTATTAAAATTATTAATTAATTGCTTATTCTTTAATAGCTTGTATTTTAATTTAATTTTTTATTTTTTATTTTTATTTTTATTTTTATTTTTTATTTTCTTTCCTAAACTCTAAATAATTTTTATTATTAAAACTAATTTTAATAAAAATTATTTTATTAACTCATCAATTATTTTTCCAATATTTAAATATTATTGGTGGGAGTTTATTTGGTGATTAATATAAAAAAAAAAATAGAATCAATAGAATATATTCAATACATAAAAATTTTTAATTTTTGTTACATTTTTAATTAATATAATTATAATATATATGACATAATATATTATAAATATTATTATTAATATATAAATAATTTATTGAATTTTTTTTTGCTTAATACAGATTTTTTATTCCCTTTTTTGGGTTGTTTTTTAATTAAAACAAAAACTACTAAAAAAAACTAAAAAATAAATAAATAAATAAATAAATAAATAAATAGATAAATAAATAAATAAATAAATAGTAAATACATTTACTTCTACAAACATATATAAATGAATGAATAAAAAATAAATTAACTGCCCACTGTATAAAAAATTAATATAAATTTATAGATTAATATAAGTTTAAAAAAACAAAAATTGAAAATCAGAATTATAAAATAAAAATTGGTAATTTTATGGTAAAAATAATTAGTAAAAAATAAATAAATAAAAATATAATAAATGATTTTTATATCAATTAATAAAATTATAAAATGTTTATAAAATATATATGGAAAATTAGACATGTTCAATAAATTGGTATTTTTATTTATTAAAACAAAATGATAATAATTTTTTATATTGTTATTATTTATTTTAATACACTTTTTTTATGTGTGTTTTTACTTATTTATTTATTTATTCATTCATGTGTTGTAAATAATATTTTAATATTAATAATAAAAATAATGTTTTCTTCTAGTTTGTTTGAAGCTATTTATTAATGAAATATCTACAATTACGAAATTAGTATAAAAATAATTTTATAATAAATAATTAAATAAATAAATAAACCAGTGACAATAACCTTAATAATAGTAATTTTGTATATTTATTTTATAATCCATTGTTTTGTAATAAAAGATGAAATGAAATGATAATATGATATAATATTTATATATATTATAAATATCTGTAACTATTTAATATAAGATATAATAGTGATATTATTTATATTAACAATTTGGTAATGATAATATATAAATGTCGACATGATTTAAAAAAGATACATTAAAAAGATAATACATTAAAATTTTTTTTAACTTTATTTCTTAAGAATAAAGAGAATGCATAGTATAGAATATATGAAAATTTAATAGGCTAGAGTTAATCAGTATTACTTAAAATTTTTATTATAAAGGTTAGTTTTTACAAATAAAACTAATTCTAATCCTCATTAGATTAACAAATAAACATATTAATGAATTTTTTTTTTCTGGCAAAAAATTACATAATATATGAATTGAAAAAAAATAATTTTATATGATAATAACTGCGTAATAATTTAATGTAAAAAAAAAATAATTCTGAAAGGTATTAATCAACAATTATTTTAATTTTTTAATATTATCATTATTAATATTAATATTATTTATTAATTTTTTATTTTTATATCAAAATGTTTGTAATCTCTATCATAAAAAAAATTGATAATTATTATAAAAACTAAATTAATGACTTTTTTATAATATATAAATATTATATTATGTTATTAAATGAATTTGAATATATTAAGGGCCGTTACAATTTTTTCTAAAAAAAATTACATGATTTTGTATTAATACAATATGGCTTTTACATTAATTTAATACATTACATTTTAATACATTTATCATATATTATAATGTATTTATTTATTTATTCACATGTAATAATGTTAATAATATATAAAATATATTTGTATATTAATAATTATTAGTTTAATTATTTCCTAAAATGTTAATTTTTATTAAATCAATATTTTTTATTATATTTTTGATACATAATTTATAATTATTATTTATTTTTTTTTTATTGGTAAAATTATGTTCAGAATTTTTGGTCTGAATTAAATAAAGCATTCCATACTAACCATAACAATTATTAATAAATATATTTTGTTTTTTTTTGAAATATACTGTTGTGTTTTTTAATAGAAATTTCCCCTCATTTATTCTATTTCATATTTGATTTAAATATAAATTATAAATTATAAATTATAAATTATAAATTATATACATAAATAATAATATCAATTAACCGTTAAATATATAGATATTTGATTTGTATAATAAAATAATTTTTTAAAATATCATCAAAGATATATATTTTAATAATATTATAGTTTTTAAAAAATATGCATGTTAAAAATAATATTAACGCTAAGTAAAATAAAAATAAAAATAAAAATAAAAATAAAAATAAAAATAAATAAATAAATAAATAAATAAATAAATAAATAAATAAATAAATAAATAAATAAATAAATAAATGAATGAATGAATGAATGAATGAATGAATAAATAAATAAATAAATAAATAAATAAATAAATAAATAAATAAATAAATAAATAAATAAATAAATAAATAAATAAATAAAATAGTATAGAAGGTATTAAACTTCTATTGCGTCCCTCCATTTGTTAAATGATATTCTATTTCTGGGAATTGATATTTGAATGAGTGTCAGAAATAAATTTCATATCTTATAATTACGATTATTATTCCAAATATTTATTTGAAATATAGATAACTAATTATATTTTAATAGTATATAATTTGATTATTCTATTTGCAATAAACATTTATCTATTTAATTATTTTATATTTACAAAAAATATATTTATAAAAAAAAATAAATTTATAATTTATTTTTTTATATAAAAGTTTAAGGGTTAAAATGTACAGTAAAATTTTTTAGTTTTTGTGATTAGTTTTTTAGCTTCTCAAATCTTAGGAATGCCATATTGGGGATGGAATGTTGATAAATGGAGTAAAATGGAGTAATAACATAGGATGGAATAATTGGAGTTGGTTTTGGAACAATTGAAGTTGGAATAACAATAATAATAATCCATCTATACCTACCATCACTACTACTATTATTTCAAAACCAACTATTACCATTTCAACTATTGTTCCAAATATTTTAGATTGTTCTAAACCAGAAAATAAAAAATTAAATTAATGTAAACCAGATTGTTCTAAACCAGAAAATTAAAAAATTAAATTAATGTAAACCAGATTGTTCTAAACTTAAAAACAAGAAATTTAAAGAATGTAATGTAAACCGTGATTTTAACTGAAAATTAAAAACTTCCAGAATGTATGAATGATAGTGGTCTTGAAAAAATTGGCAATGATGAAACTAATGAAGAAGAAGATGTTAAAAAGGATAAAGAAGAAATTAATAAAGAAGAAAAATGATGATAATGATGTTGAAGCTGATGAAAAAAAAAGAAGAGGAAGAACGTGAAGAAGCTAAAAAAAAAAATTATCAGAAAAATTAAATATATCCCTTAAGGAAATGAAAAAGGAATATAAAAATAAATATTAAATGGGTATAAATTTAAAAATTTTAGAATTTTAATATATTTATATATTGTTAAAATAATTTTATAGTAATTGTTTTATTTAGCTTTTTTTTTTTTTTTTTTTTGTTTCATATGTAAAATTGTAGATGAATATTAAGTTTTTTTTTATTTTAATTTTTTATATTATAATATTAATAAATATTTCATTATTTAATTAAAAGGAAAAAAAAAATTATAAAAAAATAAAATGAAATAATGTAAAAATTTTTTTTTTTTTAAAAATAAAACAAAAATAAAACAAAAACAAAAAACGGGTTTTATGAAAATTTCTTTTTAAGAATTCTTTTTAAGATTATTTAAAAAGTTTATCCAGTTATTTTTTTAATTTATTTATAGTAAATATTGTTAATAAAATAAAATAAAATAAAATAAAATAAAATAAAATAAAATAAAATAAAATAAAATAAAATAAAAAAAATAAAAAAAAAAAAAAGAAAAAAACGATGAATATTCTAACAATAAAAATAAAATAAAATAAAAAAAATAAAAAAAAGAAAAAAAAAATGATGAATATTCTAACATTAATAATAATAAAAAAAAGAAATATTACAAAATTACTTTTCCAATAATATAAAAAAATTTTTATAAAATACTTTTCCAATAATATAAAAAAAAACTTTGTAAAATATTTTTCCAATGATATAGAAAAAAATTTTTATAAAATACTTTTCCAACCATAAATATATATATATATATTTGTTTAATTTAATTAAATATTTACTGTTAAAAAAGAATATAATCTTAATATAATCTTAATGTTTGATATGATATTTCCTTTTATTTTATTTATTTTACATTTTTATTCTATTTATTTACTTTATTTATTTATTTACTTTTTTTTATATTCTTTATTTTTTTTTCTATTTCTTTTTCTATTTGCATTTTTTTTCTTTTTCTTTTTCTTTTTGTTATTATTATTATAATTATTATTTCTACTGTAATATTTTATTTTATTTTATTTTATAGAAATGTTTTAATTCTATTTATTATCTATTTATTATTTATATATTTATTTTGTTCTTTCATACAATTTTTTTTTTAAAATTTGAAAAGGTTTTTTTTTTTTTTTTTTTTTTTTTTTTGATTGTAATCTTTTATTTTGTATTTTTTTTTATTGATAATATTGTATTGCATTTTTTTTCTTTTTCTTTTAAATTTAATATTTTTAAATTTAATATTTATTTATTTATTTATTTATTTTTTTTTAAAAAGAAATAGTACTCATATCAATTGGTTCATTGAAATCAAATTTTTCAATAAATTGTCTTGGAGTAGTAATATTTTCTTCCCCGATAAGATTTGCTAATTCTGGACTACAAATTTCACCCCAACCATCAACAAATCTTTGTTGTAACATAGCAGCATCAATAAATTGGAATTGTTTTGGAACGTGAATGGAATCTAAGTAGGCACTATATTCTTCTTTTGTAGTTTCGACAAGTTCTACCTTCTTTCCAGTTAATTCTTTTAAAATTTCAACAATATCTTTGTAGGTGTAAGGTTTTGGATTTGTAATATCGTAGGCCTTGTTAAGGTGACCTTCAGTTGTTAAAACAACAGCTGCGGCTTTAGCCATATCATCACGACTTACAAAGTTAACACCTCTACCTTTAGCAAGAGTGTAAAAAATACCAGAATCAATGGAACGTTTTAAATAGACTTTATTTAAGTAATATTCAGAGTAGAAGGTATTACGGAGGAAAGTGTAAGGGATTTTAGAAGCTTTAATAGCACGTTCTGTGGCAATGTGAACATCTTCTAAACCACAATTTATTTTGTAGAGATTAGCAAAACTAGTGTAAACTATTTGTTTGACATTAGCAGCACGAGCAGCTTCAATAACAACGATATGATCCTTAATACGTTTTAAGCCATCCATTTCAAAACCAGAAACGAAGAGAATTTTTTCGATATCTTTGAAAATGCCTTCTGGGTAACCTTCTTTACCGTAGTCCCCGTATCTAATTTCCATACCTCTCTCTTTGAATGGGAGAGCTTTTTTTTCGTTACGATACATAACAACAATATCAGAAGGAGAAACACCACGTTCTAAAAGGCCATCAATAGCTTTACTACCATAATGTCCAGTACCACCAACAACAGCGATTTTGCCCATGATTAACTTTATTATAGATATAATAAAAAAATAATAATTGTAAGTATTGTTAGTAAATTATTTGTTTAATTATTTATATAAAAAGGAAAAAACAAAGAACAAAAAAAAAAAAAAAAAAAAAAATACAATTCTTTTACAAAGTTTATTTTTTTCTTCATTTTTTCGATATTTAAAATGAAAAACAAATTATTTTAAATTTATTAATGTGATTTCTACATTTATTTCGTTTTAAAATAAATATATACATTTCATACATAGCATTTATTATTATTTTCAATTTAATTATTTTAAAATTGTTGTTGAAACTATTTTTTTTAATATTAATTGAAAGATAGATTATTTTAATGTTATTTTGAAATTCTCTGTTTATAAAATTGTTATTTTTTTAATTAATTATTAATAAAATACATTGTTTACAAAGTATTTATTATAATTAGTAAATAAATTTTATTATATAAAAGTGAATAATACATTTTTTTTTTTTATAATCTATTGTTTAAAACAACAATTGAAATATTTTATTTTAATTTACTTTACTTTTTTTTTTTTTTTTTTTTTTTTTAAATTTAATATTAATTGAAAGAGAAATTATACTAATTTTTCTAAAAGAGATTTTGAAATTATTTCATTTATAAAAGTGTTACTTTTTAATTATTATTATTATTATTAAAATAAATATAATGTTTATTATATATATAATATTTAATAATATTTAATATTTTTAAAATATTTACTTATTTAACAATAAAGTATTTACAAATTAGAATAATAATATATATATATTTTTTAAAAAAATATAATTTTTTTATAAATGAAAAAAAGAAAAAAAAAAAGAGGAAACTTGTTTATTTTTATATAAATAGAAATAAATTGACTTTTTTTTACATCAAATAAATAAATAAATAAATAAATAAATAAATATAAATATTAATATTTATTAAATAGTTTAAATTAGGTAAACATGCATAAATAATAATAAATATGTAAATAAATATATATATAAATAATTAAATGAAATAAATGAAATAAATAAATAAAGATAAATAATAAACAAATAAGGGAAAAAAAACATTTTGTGACAGATTCTTACAATATTTTTTAACGAATAAGATTATTATAAAACCAGTAATAATATATTAAAGATAAAAAAATTTTTTTTAAATAAATATTATTAAAATTACTCTTGTTTATCTTTGTGATGTGAGGTGACACAAATTCATTTATTATTTTGGTTATAATACATTAAAGAAAAGTTTACATTTTGAAAATAAAAAAGTATTCCATAATAATAGAAAAATAATAAATATAATACTTATCATTACAATTTTACAAATAAACAGTAATTGCTTTTTTAATTGAAAATATATATAAATAATTAAATATATAGAATTTAATGTTATTAATTATTTTCTAAAAAAATTAATATATATAAAATAATAATAATTATAATAATAAGAATCAATAGTTTAGAAGAAAGAAAAAAATAAATATATAAATCATTTTTAATCAAACTAAAACATTGTATCATTATCATAAATACTATTTCTTTTTAATTGATAAAAAAGTTATTCAAAAAACTACTGCAAAATAGAGTATTCATATTTATTAATTTATTGGTTGATGCTATAAATAATTAAATTATTCTATTTTCAATATATATAAAAAATGAAAATATATAATATAAATAACATCATGTATTATATATATATATATATATAAATATTGATTTTGTCATATAAATTATTTTTTTATTTGAAAAAAAAAAAAAAAGAATTGTATAATATTTTATATTGTAAATGAATATACTATTTTATATCCAATTATTTATTAAATTTTTTTTATTATAAATAATAATAAATAAATAAATAAATGTCATGCATATAAATATTAATCTTGGTGTATAAAAACCTTTTTTTTTGTTATATAAATATTTATTATATATAAATATGTATATAAATAAAAAAATGTTTTTATTTTTCTTATTTATTAAGGTTTTTATTATGGAATATTATCATAATAATTTTCTGTATATAAATTCAGGTTAAAAAAATAATTATTTAAATAATAGGTAGGACAAAGTATTGTTATATAAATAAATAAAATTAATTATTTTTATTAGTTTTTAAGATTTGTATTAAAGGTTGTTTTTGTTTACAATTAAATAAATTTAAATTTTAAAATTATGTTTATTTTTTTTTTTTTTTGTTTTGTATTTAATGTTTATATTTATATTTATATAAAAAATAAGTTATATCAATAAAAAAAAAAAAAAAAAAGAAAAATAATTTGCGCAATGAATGATATATAATTTTAGTTTATCTTTTGATAATATATATATATATATTCATAAAAAATTTTATATTTATATTTATATTTGTATTAATAAATATTAATAAAATATTTATTTTACACATTTACATATTTATTAATAATATGTATATAATAAAATATCATAAAAAGAACTATATATAAAAAGAGAGTTTTTTGAAATTTTTTTTTCATTCTTAATTTAATTATATCAAAATACAAAATTAATATTAAATTAACAATTAACTAAAAATATTCATAATACATTATTATTGAAATATATAAATTACTAATTATATTTCAATAGTATATAGTTGAGTTTATTAGCAATAAATAATTAATTTATTATTTACAGAAAATTCAAAAAGAAAAAAATTTTTTTTAAATTTATTTTTTTACATAAAATCTTAAAGGTAAAAATGTTCAATAATTTTTTTTTTTTTAGTTTTTATAATTGATCTTTTAGGAATGCTATGTTGGGGATAGGATATGAGTAGCTAAACTTATGAGGATGATAATGATGTCGGTGATGTTAAAGCTGAAGAAGAAAAAATTTGAAGAAGTTGAAGAAATTATTAAAGAAATTAAATACTGTCTTGCCGTATTAAATATTTTTTTCAAAGTATAATTTTTTAAATTTAATATTTAGTTTTATTAAAAAATATTGTAATGATGATATAAGAATATCTTTTAATGGGCGTTAAAAATAATAAAAAACTATATATAGAAATATATAGAAATATTAAGTTTGGGATTTTTTTTGATTTATTTTTATTGTTTGTAATACCTAGAGATAATTGTTCCATTCGTTAAAAAAGTTTATTTAATATACAAGTTTTTTTTTTATTGTATTGTATAAATGATCATAAATATTTGTATAAGTAGGACAAAAAAGTATATATTTTAAAATTAATAAAATTATTATAACAATGATTGAATTTGTTTATATTTACATATAATATATATTTATGTTTATATTATATATTTACATTTATTTTTATGTTTAAATTTATATTAATGTTTTTTATGTTTATATTATATTTTTTTATGTATTGTATTAATATATTATATTGATATTTTTGTCATTAATTATGTATTTTACAACATATGTTATAAATAAATATAATATGTGTATGATTATTTATAATATAACATTAATTTATATTCATTAATTTTGATGATCTATTATTCTATTTAAATTTATATAGTTTTTTCCTGATATTACTTTATTATATAATATATAATATAAAGAGTTTTTTTTTTTTTTTTTTTTTTTTTTTTACCAGGTGAAATTTTTTTTTATTCTTTTATTCTACTAGTTTTTTTTATTAGTTAAATTATATCAAAATTAATATTAAAATAACTATTAATTAAAAATATTCTTAATAAATTATTATTGAAATATAGACAACTAATTATATTTCAATAGTATGTATATAATTTGATTATTCTATTTGCAATAAACATTTATCTATTTTTATTTTATATTTACAAAAAATATATATATATATATATATATATATATATATAAATTTATAATTTATTTTTTTTTTTTTTTCATATAAAAGTTTAAGGTTTAAAATGTAGAGTAAAATTTTTTAGTTTTAGTTTTTTTTAGCTTCTCAAGCTATGTTAGGATAGGATGTTGGTAAATGGAGTAATAACATAGGATGGAATAATTGGAGTTGGGATTGGAACAATTGAGGTTGGGATAATAACAATAATAATCCATCTATACCTACCATCACTACTACTGTTATTTTAAAAACCAACTACTACCATTTCAACTATTATTCCAAGTATTTTAGATTTTTTTTAAACTAGAAAACAAAAAATTAAATAAATGTAACCAGATTGTTCTAAATCAGAAAACAAAAAATTAAATTAATGTAAACCAGATTGTTATAAACCAGAAAATAAAAGACTTTCATAATGTAAAAATGATAGTGATGATGAAAATAATGATGTGGAAAAAGAAGTTAAAGATGATGAAGAAAAAGTTAATGGAAAAGAAAATGATGATAGTGATGTTGAAGCAGATGAAGAAAAAGATGAAGAACTTGAAGAAGCTAGAAATTATTAAAGAAGCTAAATATATGTTTAAGGAAATGAAAAAGGAACCTAAAAAGAAAAATTAAATGGGTTTAATCTAATTTATCAAGTTATTATTTAGTTTTTATATATATATATATAATATTTTTGATATAAAAAAATTGTAGATAAATCACTAAATTTTATTATATATTAAGTTTTTTTATTAAATATTAATTCAAAAAATAAAATAAAATAAAATAAATAAAAATGTTTAATAAAAATTATAATATAAAATTTATGTATATGTTATTTTAATATACTATTAATATAAAACTAATAATTCTGAAATTCATTATTATTTCTTTCTTTTTTTCTTTCTTTTTTTTATTTATAAAAATAAGTATAAACATCTTGCATGATCTATAATATTGTAAATAAAAATGTCAATAGAAAAATCTCGAAAGTAAATAATTTTTGTAAATTTTTTAATCTGAATACTATTCTGAAAAAAAAAAAAAAAAAATAAATTTATTATAAAGCTTTTCTTCAAGCTTGAATAAGCTAAAAATTATTAAAGAGGCTAAACATATGTTCAAGGAAATGAAAAAGGAACATAAAAAAATTAAATTGATTAAACTTTATTTCTTTATAGTTTTATTTTTATATAATTTATAATTAATATATATATTATAGAAAAATAAATTTATTACTTTATTACTTTATAAATTTTTTATTTATTAAAAGAAATTAATAACAAATAAAATTTAATTTATTTGAGATATTTGTATATTATTATTATTTTCCTATATAAAAGGAATTAATATTATTGTTTTTGTATCGTTGTTAAAATATATATATGCATTTTTTTTTTTTCCATAATAAGTACTGTTATTAATTTCTTTTAATAAATTAAAAATTAAAAGTATGGAAATTTTATATATCTGAGATATTTATATATTATTTTCCTATATAAAATAATTAATATTATTATTGTTTTTGTATCGTTGTTAAAAGATATATTAATATATATATTTTTCCATAATAGGTACGGAATTACATATTTAATCAAATTTTTTATTATTGAGATTATATAATAAATATAATTACCAACCAAAAAAAAATTTTTATATTGGGAAAAATTAAGGTTAAAAGTGCCATAAATAAAATATTTAATTTATTAATATGAATACAATATAAATTATATTGCATTCTATTATCCATATTAAAAAGGAAAAATTACCAAATTTATAATAATCAAATAATTAAATTTAATGTGGCTACGATGTTATTTTATTTTTAATTTTTTATTTTTAAATTAAAATAGATATATTATAAAAAAATAGCATACATATATTTTTAATATAAGATATAATACTTTATTAATTGTACAACTTTTTTTTCTTTTATTTGTCAAAGGTAAAAATTTTATTGATTAACCAATAAAATAATTAATAGATTTGTTACCAACCAAAAAAAAAAAAAAAAATAGTATAAGTTAATAATTTAAATATTAATTAATTACTTGTTAAAAATAAATAAGTAAATAAATAAATATATAATAAAAATAATAATTCTCTAAAATAAATTTAGTATATAGAATAAGAAATTTCAAGCTTTCTTGTAAGAATTATTTTTCGGATTTCTTAATTAACCTACAAATAATTCTACATTATTATTATAAAGTCATTTAATTTTTACTATCTTAATATGATATTATTAAATAATTAAATAATATTATTTATAATTTGATAAATCATTTTTATTTATATTTATTTGATAAATCAAAAAAATATATATATATATACATTTGTAAATAATTTTCATAATCAAAAATCATAAAACATTTATTATGTATTTAAATATATAATTAATTAATTACAAATAATAATTTATTAATGATATATATATAGTGTTATTGTCATTTGTTGATTTACATTTGATTTTTCGACAATAGTAATTCTGATTAAAGTTTTCATATTAATTAAACTTATGAATTATTTTATTTAAAATTTTTATTATTTTTATATATTTTAAATTATAAAATCTTTCTTGATTATTTATACATAAGATTTATGAAATTATGAAGTAAAGTACTCATAAATAATAATAATTATAATAATAATAATTATATGATTAAAACATTAAAGATTTTTTATTAAGAATTTTTTAATTAAAAAAATTTGATTTTATTAAAAATTTACTTTGCTTATATGTAAATTATTTTCTTATTTTAATGTTTAAATAATGAAATTTTTATATAATCATTATTGTTTGTTTGTCATATCAAAAATAGTTAATTCGATTAGGCCAAATCCCCTATTATATTTCTCTAACAATTTTTTCGCTAATATGGTTTTGCTTGTATGAGATGCTCCTGTTATTAATATGATCAAAACTTACTCCCCCTTTTACCTAAAACCCAAGTTTCTGGTATATTTTCTTTATGAAAAATGACTTATATTCTATATATTTGTCTACATCATATGGATAAAGTTTCGCTCCTTGTTGTTTTATTTTACTATATTCTAATTGAGCCTCTGGATGAGTTCTTAAATAATCTCTAAAAGTTACATGCTTTCTTAACTCTATCGAATCTTTAGGGCAAACATACAAATGATGCTTTTTAAGATGTTCCTTTCCTTCATATGTAAATGCCTCTCTTCCCTCAATGCCAAGATTACCTTCATACGTATATCCAATGCTGTTCAACGCTAATACAACATCTGATAACATAGAATAATCTTTAATTACAACATCAATGTCAATAATTGGCTTTGCCCATAATCCACAAACTGCAGTACTTCCTACATGTTCAATACTTAATACTAACTTATCCAACACTTTTAAAATCTCATTTTTTATTTCTAAAAAATTTTTTGTCCACGAAACATCATAAGGCACAACTTCTATTTTTGAGGTACGCATATTTAATCTCCTCTGCAAATATTTCTAATTTCTCTCTTAACTTTTTCAAAATCGCTACACGTTAACAAGGGGATCATTTTATTAATTTCTTTTATGCTTTTATCCCACCATTTTAATTTCAGTAATAACTCTATCAATTCATCGTCAAATCTTTTTCTTATTATCCTTGGTGGATTCCCAGCAATTATCGTATATGGTTCAACATTGCTACCTACAATACTATCTGCTCCAATAATAGTACCATCTCTTATATGTACCCCTGGAAGAATCACAGCATTCTGACCAATCCATACATCATTTCCAATAATAGTGTCTCCCTTAATTGGTAGACAAAAAATATCCAGTGGATTCATATCCTATCCTTCTAATGTATAAAATCGATACCGCATTCATCTGATGATTCGCACCATTCATTAAAAATTCTATTCCAGTTGCATCTTTTATAAAATTTTTCTTTAAGCTCAATTGGAAAATAGCTTCCCAACACCAACATATATTGTGGTCTACTATTATACCATTTCATATATATCTGCAAAAAATCATTTGACTCTTTCAATGACTCAAATCTGCAACATTCTAATATATCCTCATGTATTTTTAATCCTAATTCTATACTTTTTGCCATCCTTTTTATCGACATAGGATAAAATCTTTCGTTCCTTAACTTTATAATATCATATATTTCTTGTGTTTGTTCATCCCAGATATATTCTTCTCTTTTCAGTATCTCATCAATAGTAAACTCCTTATATTCTAATCCCCTACTATCTTGTTCCTTTACACTATCTTCTATAATGTCCTCAAAATATTCTGTATATAAATATGTTACATACTCTTGTCTTACTCCCGTATCTTTCCACAAAATATTTTCATAACATACAAAAGGATTTAATGTTAGCCTTTTAAAACATTAATCATATATTTCTTTTTTATCTATATTCTCTTTCTAAATTCTTTAAACTCGATTACACCATAGGAATACAGCATTCCTGTAATTAACTTCTCTATTTTCTCATATCTTTTAGGTTAAGTTATATTGTAGTTTTATTATATTTTGTCTGTAAATAATGAAAATAGTTTTACATATGTATTTTTTTTTTTTTTTTTAAAGTTTAATTTTTAAAAAAGATTATTGGTAAAATCATCCATCAAAAAAAAAATAATTTATAAAATATAATTAAATAATATATATTATATATAAAGTATATATACATTATATATAATGTATATATATTATTTAATAAATTAAATAGATTTTATTTATTGCTTAATTGATTTATTTTAAATAAACTTTAATAATAAACTATAATAATTATATATAAACAATATTTTTTAAATATTTTTAAATTTTAATTTATATAATTTTTTAAATAAATAAATAAATAAATAAATAAAAAATAAATAAATAAATAAATAAATAAATAAATAAATAATAAATAATAAATAAATAAATAAATAGTTAATAAATAAATAAATAATAAATAAGTAAATAAATAAATAATAAATAAGTAAATAGTTTTCTATATAGTTATTGTATTAATGATATAAATATATATTCTAATGAAATTTTTTATGTACTAAATGTTTTTTTTATGTATTAAAATTATAATGCTATTATTTAGTATTTTTTTTCTTTATTTCTTTATTTTTTATAATTATTTCTATTTTTATAATAACTTTTTTGTAATAAAGTTTAAAAGATATAAAAAGTTTTAATTTTATATTTTTTATTTTATATTGAATAAAAAGATTATTTTTAAATAAAAAAAAATATTAAAATTTAATTATTAAATAAATGAATGAATAATTACAAATTAAATAAAGTTTTAATTGAATTAATATATAATAGATTTCAATTTGTTATATTAATATTTATATATTCATTTTTATTATTTATTTATTTATTTATTATTTATTTATTTAATTATATATTAATATATTAATATATAATTAAAATAAAATATATAATAATATTTTATTAAATGTTATTATTTATTATTTATTATTTATTATTATTGTTATTTTTTTTTTCTTTTTATTATGATTTTTTAATATTATATTAATTTTTATTAATATTTTCCTTTTAAACTTTTTTTTGTTATTTTTTATTTTGTTATTTTAAATAAAATAAAAAAAAAAATTTTTATTTATTTATTATTTTAATATTTAATATATATTATTTTTAATATATAAATTATTTTTCCTTATTATCGATATTGTTTTAATTTTTTTTTCTTTTTTCTTTTATAATTTTAATATTGTTTTTATTTATAATTTCATTTTTTTTATTTTACTATTTATTTATTTTTTTTTCTTTTTTTCTTTTTTTTTTTCTTTTTCTTTATTTTTATTTACATTTACATTTATTTATTAGAAACAAAGCGTTCAATACAATTTTTTGCATATATGAACAAATCATAATATATTTTTTTATCACAAAAATAATATTTTTCCATTGTTAAATTTAATAGGATATTTTTTTTTGTATATTTTTATATAAACTTTTATTTATTATTTATTTATTTATTATATAAATATTAAATAATAATCATAATAAAGCATATCAATATAAATTTATATTCCAACATAAATATATATATCTATAATCATTTCCATATTTAATAATATCAGAAACAAAATAGTAATAATAATAAAAAAAAAGGATATCAGTGGGATAACAATAATAAAATAAAACGAGAACAATTATAAAATATTCAAATAATAATATAGAACCAATATATTTATATTTATATAAATTTTGTATTTTTTGTTATATAAATATAAATATAAATATAAATATAAATATAAATTTTCATTTGTTAAAAGGAAATTTTTTGTCAGGAACAAGTGTTTTTTTTTTATTGGAAATAATAAATATATATATTAATTCAAATTATTTTTGTGAATTTAATATAAAAAAGCTATATAAACTGTAGAAAGAATTAGAATTTCATTAATTGTATGAGCAAGTAAAGTAAAAACAAAGTATAAAGTATGAAAATCTTTTATAACAAGATTAAGATTAAAAAGAAAAACGAGTAATATATTACAAATAATATAAGTAAAAGAAAAAAAAAAAAAAGAATAAAAAATAAATAATTCATTTATTAAACCATAAATAAATTGTAAGATAAAAAACTTTTTTATATATGTGTATTTGAAAATAATTTTATATAAATAATTAAAATTTTATCCATGCATATATTATATAAAATATATAATATTTATTATAAGATATAATATTGATAAAATTATAATAAGAAAGTGATATTCAATTTATTTATTATAATATTATTATAAAAGATAAATATAAAATTATAGGAAAAAATAAAATGAAATTAATTAAAATTATAGTATAAATATATAATTAATTTAAAATTTCATTAAATTAATTAAATTAAATAATTATAAAATTTTATAAACTAATTTTTATATACTTTTTTTTTTATATCTTATATATATATCTTATATTTATTTTAAAAGCAATTTATAATGAAAATATTTAATCATAAACTACATATATATCATTATAACTACAATATATTATCATAATTATCAAGAATAATAGAGTAATAGTAAATTTATAAAAGAATACAAATAATAAATAATTAGAAATAATAACAAAAGGAAAATTAATAAATAAAAAAAAAAAAGCTTTATAAATATTATTGGCAAGACCAGAAATAGAATATATATATATATTTTTCTTTTTATAAAATATTTATTCTATCATTTCTTCATATATCTTTTTTATTTCATATCAATTATATACATACCAATTATATAATATATGTAAATTTTTGTAAAATAAAAATTCAAATAAGTAATAAAATTAATTCAGCAATTAAGATAATAAAAGAGAATAATAAAAGGATAACTATATATATATATAAAACAAAAACTAAATAGAATAAAGATTTTAAAGAAAATCAAAGAATTGAAACAAAAAAAAACAAAATTCAAAAAAATAAAAAACAAGAAATAAAAGTCAAAATAAAAATAAAGATAATCCATAGAAAAAGAAAAGAAAAAATAATATAATATTATTGTAACAACAAATTTATATTATATATTCTATATATATTTTATTTAAGAATAGTATTTACCAATGTATATATTGTAAAATTGTATTTATTTATTTATTATACCGACAGAAAATTTAAAACAACGAGAAAATTAAGAAATTATACAACTTAAACTTATTAGTTTATAAAACAGTATATATAACATATATAGAATATAAATAAAGTACAATATTACTTATATACAATTAAAAATATTATGTTAATTTTTTTCTTTTTGTTAACATAATATATTGTTAACTTTTACATTATTATTTTTTTTTATATATAATTCAAATTTATTGCAATATAGATAAATATAAAGACATTAAAAGATAATCAATAAAATATATAATAAATATATTTTATATTTTTTCAAGATTTTTATAAAAAAAATTTTTTTTTATATCATAAATTTTTTCTTTTATTTTTATTATTTTTTTTTCATATTTATAAATATAATAATTCATAGACAATAAGAATTCTTTCAATCTATACCTTTAACATAGAATGGTTCATTATTCTTGGCAACCCGTACCTAAGGGTGTTATAGGTACAGTTATATGCCCTTTTAAACCAGCAACATTACAAAAACCTACTGTAAATGCTAATGTTGTTCCAGCAGCTCCAGGAGCCCCACCTCCAGCAAACGGTATTCCTGCACCTCCACCAGGTGGTATTCCAGCAGCCCCAGCAGCCCCACCGGCAGCACCACCACAAGCCCCACCAATGGCACCACAAGCTCCTATTTTTGATCCTTTACTTATGGGAGGAAGAACATCTATAGCTGGTCCTTATCAAGTACCTTTGGAAATAGGTGATTCTATATATATTTTAGAAGAATATAATGTTGTCGATAATACTTTAAATGTTTCAAAACGTAAAAAGAAAAAAACTCAACCTACATGGTATCGTGGTTATGTTTTTCAATGTTCTAATCCTTCTTCAGCAAAACCATTAATGGGTATTTTTCCGGCTAGTTATGTTTATACTTCTTATGGTAAAGATACTCTAGATGAATTATTAAAGGATGATGATAATAATAGAATGAGTATGCTCTCTACAAAACATATTAGTACTATTAAAGAAAGAGATGAAGATGAAACAGAAGAGGATAAAAATACAACAGATCAAATAAAAGAAAATGAAGAAGATGATATAATACCTGAAGGTGAAGAACCTCCTATTAGAAAATATACTAGAGGTAATTTAAATGATGATGAAGAGGATGATGATGAAGCACTTACTAAAACAGGTACTTTACCACCACGTAAAAAAACTCTTGGTAATAGTTCAGATCTTCGTATGCGTGCTTGGATGATGAAACAACATATTCATCAACCATTACCTGCTGGTGTTGAACCAACTCATATTTCAACAGCAGGTAGAGATGAAATTTTAGTAGATGAAATTGCATGTACATTAAGAGAATGGGGTATTCTTTTAAAACAATATTTAAAACAACAAAAATATGATCTTTTTAATATTATTAGAGAATTATTCCAAATTTTATTCCAAGTAAGTCAAAAAAAATTTTATAATAATAATTATTAATAATAATAATTAATAATAATAATAATAATAATAATAATTATAATAATAATAATAATAATAATAATTAATAATAATAATAATAATAATAATAATAATTATAATAATAATAATTAATAATAATTAATAATAAGAATAATAATTAATTATAATAATAATAATTATAATAATAATAATAATAATAATTATAATAATAATAATTAATAATAATTAATAATAAGAATAATAATTAATTATAATAATAATAATTAATAATAATAATAATAATAATTAATGATAATTAATAATTGATAATAATAATAATAAGAATAAATAAATAAATATAATAAATATAATTATTAAATAAATGATAGTAATAACAATAGTTTATTATAAATAATATAATTAAATGTTGTTATTATATTATTATTATTATTATTATTATTATTAAAGTAATATATAAAATAATATTGAAAAATATATATATATATTGATATAATTATAATTATAATATATTAAACATTATCAAATTCATATAGAATAATATATAGAATTTTAAGCTGTATAGAAAATATATTAATTTTTTTTTTTTTTTTTATTATTCAATTCAATTTTATTATATATAATATATATTTTTGATATATTATTAGGGAAGACGTCAACTTTTAGCTAGAACTTTAAGTGACGAAGAATTAGCTCATTTAAGACGTGAATTAATTCAACGTATGGAAGAAGGTAATAGACTTCAAAATCTAGATATTATATTAAGAGATCCAAATTCCGGTCAAATTATTGATCTTAAGAAAGATAATTATGAAGACGATGATTCATCAAATCTTTCTGTTCTTCAAATATACCGTATGCATATGATGAAACTTGAAGAAGAAGAAACTGCTGCTACAGACAATACCACACCAACAATACCAGCAACAATTAATACAGTAAATGAAAATATTGCTCCAATAAATACTAACAATACAAATACAACGACAAGTAATAATGGTCCAGTTTCAGCATCGGCTCTTTCCACTTCTTCATCTACTACACCCTATTCAACTGGTCCAGCATCTGCTCCTGTTCAAGGATCTTTTAGTTTTAGTAATAATAGTTCAGGTTTTGTTAATCCAACTACTAATAGTATTGTATCTAGAAGTAAAGTACGTATTAGTTATACTCCTTTAGCTTTACTATCTCCAAATAGTCATTTAGATGAATTGGCAACTAAATTTTCTCATCTCTTTTTCCAATTCCGTCATTGTAATGCAATATTTTGTGCTTTAAATGAATATGCTGAATATTCTGTTGCATTATATAATAAAGCAGAAAATAGATTTGTTAGTGAAACTTTTATATTTAGGCTAAATGCTTATAATCAACCATTTTCAGATGATAAGGACTTTTCTCAATTACGTACTTTATTTGTTGATCTATCTCATCGTGATTTAAATGATAATATTTATTTAGTAATAAAAATTGTAAGAATAGGTCGTATGAATATGAATGATAAAGAATTATTGAAAATTTCTGATGGAGGAGTAAATGATTCATCGAATAGTATAGTTTCACCAACTACTCCAGCAAGTGGAAATAATACATCAGCTAATGGTAATATTTCCTTTAGAAGACCATATGGTTGTGCTGTTATGGAATTAGGTAATATTTTAATGGGTAAACAAGAAATTAAACCAGAATATAGTTTAAAAATTTATGTTCCTACTACAGAAAATCAATTTTCAACTATGCATGAAAATATTATTATTCAAAATAATATTGGTTATGAAGTTAGAACGTCAGCTATTGTTATTTCATTGGCAATATTTAATGGTAATGCTGCCGTTGTCATTAAAGAAAATCAAAACTTATTTGCTTCCACTGCAATTACTCCACGTCATGGTTTTTCTGATATTATTCTTCCAGGTGATTTCAGAAATGCTTTATATTTAACATTAGTAAGTGGTGATTTCCAACAAGGACGTAAAGCTTCTGGTAGAAATATTTGTGTTAATGTTCGTATTCGTATGAATAATGGTAACTTTATTCCAAATTGTATTCGTAGAGGTTCTGGTGGTGAAAATATTTCAGAATATGAAAGTGTTGTTTATTATCATTGTAATCAACCAAAATGGCAAGAAACCATTCGTATTGATATGGCTGCAGAATCTTTTGAAAATGCCCATATTCTTTTCCTTTTCCGTTATTGCTCATCCAAGGAAAAAATTACTGATCGTTCAGATAAACTTTTTGGTTATGCCTTCTTACCATTAGTTAGAAGAAATAATACAGTTATTAATGATTCCTTACATAATATTCCTATCTATCGTTATGACAAAAAATTAGAACATCCAAGTGTATATTTATTATATCAAGCTAATGCTCAAGCTAATGAGAATACTAGTTATATTAATAATGCCTATGCAGAAATTAATAGTAGTAATACCAATATCTTTAGTACTTCCAGCGTTAATAATGTAAATAGTATTGCTGAACAAGCTAATCGTATTGTTGTATTAAAGGATACCTTAAGTGTTAGAACAGCTTTATGTTCTACAAAACTTACTCAAAATGTAGCACTTTTGAATCTTCTTCATTGGGAAGATGCTTCTAATAAAGATATTGATACACTTTGCAAAATTTTGAAAGAATATACTTTAATTGGTGAATTAGAAATTATTAAATTCTTAAAAGATATTCTCGAAGCTCTATTTTCTATTCTAGCCTGTGATTTAAATATTGATGGTAAATTAAATGATTTAGTCATGTCTGGTTTAGTCTTTACTTTAAGTATTGTTATGGATAAACGTTTCACTAACCATAGACCATATGTTGATGATTATATTGAACATATTTTCCATTTCTCAGGTGTTTGGGAAAACTTAATTACAGCTTTCCATAAATTATTATCAGATCCTGTAAGTCCAAGTTCAGCAAAGGAAATAAGAAATGCTATTAAGGTTCAACAATATCTTTTTAAATTTATTATTCAATCTCATGCTTTATTCTATGTTAAGGAAATTGATCAACAACCCGATGATGTATTAATTCAAATAAAGAATGATTTAAAAAATCGTTTGAATATTATTTTTGAATCATTTGATAAGATGATGGAATTAACAGAACCAGATGCTATTATTGGTAGTCAAACCTTAACTCTTCAATATATGCCAACACTTATCTCTGATTTATTAGTTGTTTATACCAAATATGAATTATCTGAAATTATTATCGATTTTATTGATTCCACTAAAAATAATAAATCTAAGATTATTGGTTATAAGTTAACCTTTATTTATCATTTACTTTGCTCACCACTTTATATTAGTATGGAAAGTCGTCCATTACTTACTAAAGCTATTATTCGTTGGATTATGGAATATTTAAATAGAGAATGGGTTTTACCTATTAGCTATTCAAGAAGTAGTACTAAAAATGTTGGTAGTGGTACAATGAATATGAATATGAATGGTCATAATCCTGATTCTAATTCTAATGTTAATTTACTTTCATCTATTCATTCTCTTAATTCCATTTCTAATGCTAATTCTAATTCCATTAATCCTAATACTAATGGTGTTCCTAATTCTACTCTAAATAATAATCCTAATAATCCTAATAATCCTAATAATAATGGTATTAGTGTTAATAATCCTATGGGAAATTTAAATATGAATAATCTTACTTTAAGTAATCTTTTTGCTATTTATGGTGGTGATAATTTAAGATTATGTTTCTTAGTTATAGCTGAATTAATTGATCGTTTCTCTTATCCAGATACAGAAGATGATGAAGAAGATAATTCTAGTCAAGAAGAGATTTATAGTACTCCATATGAAACTACACCTATTACTATTACTAAAAGTAAATCAAATAATAATAATAACAATAATAATAATAATAATAATCATAACAGTCAAAAACTTATATCTCCTATTGTTATTATGAATGGTCTTTTACCAAAGATTTTAAGTATTTATTCTAGTTTATTAAATACTAAAAAAGCTGAAGAAAGTAAAAGAGAAAGAAGAAAATCACCATTCTCTCAAGCTATATCAAATAATAATACCAATACCAATACTAATACTAATAGTAATAATAATCATGATAATGTAGTTTCCTATACTGAATTAGGTGAATTAACTATGATTATTTTAGTTTTATTCTGTAATTTAACAGATAAAGAAGTAGCTCATTTCTTCCTTGCACAATATAAAGAAGGTGAAAAGGAAAAGAAAGCTAATAGAAATATGAATGGTGGTGGTGTAGAAACTGTTAATATTTTATTATCTCAATTATTTAATATATTTGAAAGTATGCTTACTACTGAGCATATACCAACAAAATGGGTAGTACCAAATATTTTAATGCATAAAATTATTGTTAGAATTATGCGTCCAATTAGTGGATTAATGCGTTATATGTTTATACCAAAGAAAATGGATACACTAAATAATAATTGTACAAATGCTACATCTTCTGCTATATTACAACAAATATCTAATTCTAATTTCAATAGTGAACTTTGGCATAAATATTTCAATGTTTTAATATCGCTTTTGAATAGTCCTTATGTTCAAATTGAAAAATTCCCACCACAAAAAAGAAGAGCATCTGCTTTATTAAATGGTGATATTCGTGATGTTGCTTCAGAAATGTTATTAAAGATGTGGAAATATTTGAATATAAAGGGGGGTGAGAATTATCAAATTATTTTTAATCCTAATTTAGTTGGTCCACTTTTCGAACTTTCAATGTCACCTAATAATTCTGTGAGAGCTGCTTCTATTGAAATGCTTTTCAATATGATTGAAAATGAATATAATCTTCATCATCATTTCAATTCTATTCAAGTAGAATGTATTGATAAGATGGATAGATTAGTTATGGGTGAAGGTAAAGGTGATGAAAGTTATAGAAGATTCTTTATTGATGCCCTTGATGCAAAATTATCTTCTTCTAATACTCCAGTAGAATTAAGAGATTCTGGTTTACAATTCTTATCTAGTATGGATGAATTCTTACGTTTGATGCTTTGTGTTCGTGATTTAACAGAATTAGGTAGGGAATCTTCTAATACTAACCTTTGGGAAACTGAACGTATGCAAGGTACTTTGAAATTAATGAAATGGATGAAGGTTATTGATAGTAAGAATATTTATTTAAAGCATGTATACAATTTATATGAAATGCATAAGAATAATCAAAACTTTATTGAAGCTGGATTTGCACTTAAATTACATGCTGATTTATTAGAATGGAATACAGAAAAGAAATTAGAACCAATGCCAGAATATGGATTTGAAACTGAGGAATCATCCTTTGATAGAAAAGAAAAACTTTATCTTCGTATTATTGAATGTTTTGAATCTAGTAAAGCATGGGAAAAAGCTATTCAACTTTGTAAAGAATTAGTATATCAATATGAAACTATTGCATTAAATTATGGTAATATTAGTGAATTATTGAAGAGAGAAGCTAAACTTTATGAATATATTTCTACTGAAGATCGTTACTTCTCTAATTACTTCCGTGTTGGTTTCTATGGTGCTAAATGGCATTCTATGATTCGTAATAAACAATTTGTCTATCGTGGTATTGAATGGGAAAAGATTGGTCCATTCTGTGAAAGAATTGTTAATAAGTATCCTAATAGTCAATTATTAAGATCAAATCAACCTCCAGATCGTGAAATTAAATTTGGTGATGTACTTTATATTCAAATTACAGCTATTCAACCTGAACCTTCTTGGGAACATTGGATTGCTAATGATGATATTGCTTCAAGTTTGAATTCTATTGCTCAAACGGATATAGATTATAATACTAATGCTCATAATCTCACAACAACATTAATGAATGATGATGAAATTAATATTACGATTGATCCAACAAGTGATGATATTATTGAAAGTGCAGAATATTCTGTTCTTGATAATTATCCAGATTATATTAGAAAATATTATGAAGCTAATGAAGTTAGAACCTTCAGTTTCAATCGTCCATTTAAGAAACAAAAAGGTAAAAAAACTAATCCAGAAAATGAATTTATGGATCTTTGGACAGAAAAAACTATTTTAATTACTGAAAATAAATTCCCAAGTTTATTAAGACGTAGTGAAGTTATTTATTTAAAAATTATTGAATTAAGTCCAATTGAAAATGCTGTATTAACACTTATTGCTAAGAATCGTGAATTAAATATGGCTAAAGAACGTTATGAAAAAGCAGAAAGTGCTATTAATCATGGTCAAGAAATTCCTTTAGAAATGAAATTAAGTACAGGAGGTGTAAATATTAATCCATTAACTATGCTTTTGAATGGTTCTGTAGATGCACGTGTTAATGGTGGTGTACCAATGTATAGAAATGCTTTCCTTTGTCCAGAATTTGCAGAACAAAATCCAGAATATGATTATTTGGTTACAAAGATGAGAAAACTTATTGAACAACAAGCTATGATTATTCATGAAGCTTTAGAATTACATGATCGTCTTGTTACTCCAGAAATGAGACCATTACATGAAAACTTAATTAAATGTAAGTTTATAATAATAATAATAATAATAATAATAATAATAATGATAATAATAATAATAATAATAATAATAATAATAAAAATAATAATAATAATAATAATAATAAAAATAATAATAATAATAATAATAATAATAATAATAATAATAATAATAATAATAATAATAATAATAAAAATAATAATAATAATAATAATAATAATAATAATAATAATAATAATAATAATAATAAAAATAATAATAATAATAATAATAATAATAATAATAATAATAATAATAATAATAATAATAATAATAATAATAATAATATATTATATTATATTAAATAATTTTTTATTAATATTTATTAAAATTTTTTTTTATTAAATAACTTTTTTTTTTTTTATAGCATTCTATATTACATTTGAAAATGAAATTGAATCTTTACAATTAAGTAACTTTGAAAAGACTCAACCAACTCTTCAATCATCATCTTCTGCACAACAATCTCAATCACCTGCTTCAACAACACCTGTTCCAAATCAATCTCAAGCAACTCTTCCAATACCATCAACGCTTGTACCGGCTAAACTTGGATCTGAACGTCATTCTTCCTTCTCTGTTTCTGCTACTTCAATTTATAGTACACTTCCACGTCATCATCAACGTGAAAAATCTGAAACTAGTGCTTTTGCAAGTAAAAAAGATCAAGTTTTTGTTAGTTTATCTAATCTTCCATTAGACAAATTGAGTTAGTATTTTTTTTTTTTTTTTTTTTTTTTTTTTTTTTTTTTTAAAAAAAAATAAATAATAAATAATAAATAAATAAATAAATAATAATAATAACATTTAAAAATATTTATTTATTTTTTAATGTATATTAATTTTTTTTTTTTTTTAATATTAATTTAAATTAATGTAGAGAATAATGGATCTATAAAAATACCATATAAGAAGAGATTAAGTAATAATTCTTTAGACAGTAATCCAAGTAGCCATAGTAAATATGATTCTCAAGCTAGTGAAATTGAAAATAATAATTTTATTAATATGAATAGTATAACTGAAGTTAATACTATTGACGAACAAGATAAATCTCATAAAGCAGAACAATAAATTAAATAGAAATTAATTAATTAATAATAATATATTAATATTATAAAGTAATAATATTAAAAAATAAAAAAAAAAATTGTAATAAAATAATAGAAAAGACATTATATAAAATATATTATATAATATACATAAATAAAGATAAATAAATAAATAAATAAATAAATACATAAATAAATAAATAATAAAAAAAAATTGTAAAAAAAAAATAATAGAAAAGATAAAATAAAAACGAAGTAGAGCAATAAATTGAATTAATATAATATAATAATATTATAAAATATAAATAATAAAAAAAAAATTGTAATAAAATAATAGAAAAGATAAAATAATATTTATATATATATAAAATATATGATATAATATACATAAATAGTAAATAAATAAATAAATAAATAAACAAATAAATAAATAAATAAATAATAAATAAATAATAAATAAATAAATAATAAATAAATAAATAAATAAATAAATAAATAAATAAATAAATAAATAATAAATAAATAAATAAATAAATAATAAATAAATAAATAAATAAATAAATAAGTAAATAAATAAATAAATAAATAAATAAATAAATAAATAAATAAATAAATAAATAAATAAATAAATAAATAAATATTGCCAATGAAATTATATAATTAATAATTAATATATTGAAAATGTATGTATTACATTCAAAAAATGTAATATATAATGTATACATAATAAATTTTATAATATATAATTGTTGTATGTATCATCCATAAAAGTTGATTATAAAAAAACACAAGGAAAAAAATATAAATATTATATTACGATAATTTATATAATTTTATATATATTATTTATTTAATTTTTAATTTTTATATAACAAATTGTATATTTAATAATAGTTTTTATTGATTTTTACATATTTATATTCGATTTACATATTTATTTTTTTTTTTTACATTTATTAATTTTAGAATTTATAAAAAATTAATATACATATACATATTTTTTTTTTTATTTTATTAATTCTATTATTATTATTATTTTTTTTTCATTTACTATTAATTTTAGAATATATAAATTTTAATTAATAAAATTTAATTAATATATTTTTTATTTCATTTATTAATATTATTTTATTTTATTTTATTTTATTTTTTTTATTTTTTATTTTTTTTTCATTTATTAGTTTTGGAATTTTAATTATATTATTTTTTTTTCATTTACTTAATTATTATTTTGCTTATAAAAATCCTCTTGCTATTTCATTTACGATATCTTTACAAGAGTCAATAGATTTAATTAATGGAATAACATTACATACACTATTAACAGAGGCTTCAAGATCTCCCTTAATTACACATTTATAAAAATCACCAGTTGATGGATTATTATTACCTTTTTTATTTTCTTCAAGACCAGCTTTACCAACTTTATGTGGTGTAGTTCTCCATCTTGATTTACCTGCCATGTGAGTGTAAACAATAAAATCATCTGGATGAGTACTCAAAATATCTTTTTTAATTTTATCGGAAGCTGGATTTTCTTTAGATAAGATAAATCTTGAACCAACATAAGCTCCTTCTGCTCCAACAATAGCTGCAGCTTTAGCAAATTTTTCATTAATAATACCTCCTGCTGCAAGAACTGGAACTTTAACAGCATCTGAAATTAAAGCTGTTATTGCAGTTGTTCCTGTGGTTAAAATTGGCATACAACCTCCTTCATCACAACCAGTCGCAACAATAATATCAGCACCAGCTTTTTCTGCTTCAATAGCACCTCTTACTGATGGATTCAATTCTCTCGAAATAACAGTAAAACCTTCTTCTTTCCATTTTATATAATTGTTTGGAACAAGATCTCCTGCGCAAACAAGAATCTTTACATTTTCTTCTTTACATAATTTAACTAAATCTTTACTAAATCCAAATGGATCTGGTGAAGGAATATTCATTCCAAATGGTTTATTAGTAAGTTCACGTGTTTTTCTAATTGATTTTCTCATTTCTTCCTTTGATTCTTGGAGAGTAGATACAGGTTTTGAAAATCCTCCACATGGTCCAAGAACACCAAGACCTCCTGCATTTGAAACTGCAGCAACAAGTTTTGGTGAAGTTAACCAATATAATGGTGCTTGAATTACTGGCTTTTGAATACCAAGAATTTTACAAACTCTATTTAATTGAAATTTTTCCATATCTTGTATATAATGTTTATTGTAAATAATAATATTTATGAATAGAAAATATATTATATTTATGTATATTTTTAGTATAATAAATTATAAGTAATATTCTATAATATTTATTATTATTTAAATTATATATTTTACCAATATCGATTTACTTTTAATTGTATAATTTTTCTTTATATTAATTTGTAAATAATCTTGAAAATTAAAGCATAACGGTGAAAAAATGTACAACCCATATATAAAATATTTATAATAAAAAAATTAATTTAAATATTTTTAAGTTTTAAAAAATTAAATTAATATGACCAATTAGGAAAAAGTATTACTAATGTATCCTACTGCGGAAAATAATCCTTTTTAATAATTAAAAATGGATTATGAATTATAAAAATCAAAAGTTTGAAAATTAAACATTTTAAAAAAATTATTATTATAAAAACAAAAAAGAATATTCAAGAAAAAATCAAGCAATATAATGAAATAGAATGGAATATTAATTTTAATAAATAATAAATAATAGTAATGTGTTTATTAAAAATACTTTTTTTTTTTTTTTCGTTTATATATATATTTAATAAATGAATGTGGATTTTAAATAAATATATATATGTAATATTATAATTAGAAGGTTTTTATTCATTTTGATAATTATTGTGATTAGAATAGTTTATATAAAATAAATTTATATTAGGAATATAGATTTAGTATAAGATTATTTTTATGTTTTTGTTATACTTTTTTTTTATTTTATTTTTTTTTTTTTGTTTTTTTTGTTAGTTTATTGTCAAGATAATCATGAATCATGAAAAAATAATCGTCATTATTGTGAATAAGAGTTAGAATGACTGATATAGATCAAAGAGCAAAGTACAAGTATTTCCTTATGGTACAAGAACAAATTAAAAAAAAATTATATATAAAAAAATAATAAGAAATATAAAAAAAAATTAATTAATTAATTAATTATTTATTTATTTATTAGTTTATTTTAGATTTTTCTTTTTATTATAATTTTTTACTTTTTTTTTTTTTTTTTTTTGATGCAGGAAACATGTATATTCATAAACAATAAATATAATTAACTTATACTGAATAATTATTACTAATGAATTAATAAAATTAAAAATAAAATAATCTTTTTCGTTTTAACTCTTCTTTTTATTTATTATTCTTATTTTTAAATACAAATTATTGATCGTTTTTATAAAAGAAAGAAAAATTATCCTCCTTTTATAATACATGAATTTTATTATTATAGTCTTTCGACTATTATTATTGTTATTATTTATTTAATTAATCTAATTACTATTATTTATTTTATAATATAATTCACTATTCTAAATATTATATTTTAAGATTTATTTTAATATTAATTATTATTGTTATTATTATTTATTAATATTTTCTATTCTAATTATTAAATATTTTTATTAATCTATTTAGTGTTTTAAATAAAAATTAAAAATAAATATTATACTTTTATACAGAAATACATTTAACTTCTGTATTATACATTTTATAAATAATTCATTTATTTTATAATTAATTTTTATTATTTTATTTATTTTATTTTATTTTAATATTATACAGAATATTTATTTTCTGTATTTGTCCAGGGTTTTTAAGTTGGAGGGAAAGAATAAGGGAAAAAGGGAAAAGAATGGATAATATTACTATTTGATTATAATTATTTATATATTTATTATTATAAATGTATTAAATTTATTAAAGGTTAGAATTAGAAATATTAATAATTATTGTTATAAGAATATAAATAAGATATATTAATAAAGTATTGTAAAATATTTAATATTAATAAGAATAATTATTATAAAATATTAATAAAATATCATTTAAGATATTATTTATTATATATATAAAGTTATTATAAAGTATTAATAAGATTTATTTAAAATATTAATAAAGATATAGAGTTTATTATAAGATATTAATAAGATTTATTTAATATAAAATATTAATAATATTTATTTATTATAAGAATATTGATAAAATTTATTATAAGAATATTAATAATATTTATTATAAGAATATTTATTATAAGAATATTTATTATAAGAATATTGATAAAATTTATTATAAGAATATTTATTATAAAGTATTAATAAAATTTATTTGATATTAATAAAATATTTATAATTTATTATAAGATTTTAATAAAATATTGATAATATAAGAATAATTTTTAATATAGATAAAATTATTATATTTTAAGATTTTAATAATATTGTGAAGAAGTTTTATTTAATGTTAATTTATATGGAATAAAAGGATTAAAAATATGGGTTTAGAAATAATGTGTATTTAAGGGAATATTGTATCATTTTTGATACTGATATTTATTTTGTATCTTTAATATATTTTAGGAACGCGACAGTTGGGGAACACGACAATATAATATTTTCATAATAAGATATTTATTTTATGTTTTAATAGACTATTTATTTATTTAAAAATAATTAATTACATTTAAATTATAATTATAAATAAAATATATTTATTCCAATAATTAAATATAATATTAATTCTATTTAAAACATGTTTATAATGACAATAATAACTATTTCTGAAAATTAATATTGAAAACCTTGTGTTGAAAATAATAATTCTTTTAAATTATAAAATATTGATAATAAAATTCTTCTAAAAATTCTTTTATACTTATCTGGAGCAATTCCCTAACTCAGGAAAAGTCCTCGTTTAATTTTATTATTATTATTTTTCTTTTATATCTATATTTTAATTATTTATCCAATCATTTACATATTATTATCCAATAATATGATTGAATATTTATTTATAGAACCATATACTCATTCTTTATATAACTATCTTGTATCATTTTAACGGGGACTTGACCCAGTCCCAGTTGGGTAGCGCGTTTAGCGGGTCGGTGGAGGTATCGTTCGATGCGGGTTCAAGACCAGGTGCAGGTCCACGTACGAGGGGTAATTCAAAGGCTGTATAAGTAGTTTTGAGGTTTCTATCCTAGGGATATCATGCAACCACCGTGATATTCAAAAGGCTTTCCCTCATGGTATTTATTCTACCCAACACAGGTACTACAAATGATCACCAATGACTGGGAAGGGAGTCTTCGGTTCCTTCTATAAGGATTAGGCGATGACAAAATTCTGCCTGTCTTAAAAGTATTACTGTTGGAGAGACAAGCGGGGCCTATTCTGAAGCTCGTGGTATAAGGAGACGCTATAGGAGTGTTAGGGCTAATCTTAATGTCCCAGCAGTGAATATGACAGCAGCAGAGCAGTGGTATCCGTTACGGAATTCCCTTCACACCTACATGGTAATGCACCGCTGTGTAGGTCACATGATAGAGATGGGTCCCATTAATGTGAGTCTACATTATTATTATTATTATTTTTTTTTTTTTAACAAGATTAATGTTATTTATTGTTAATTATTATGACTAATTGATTTATGATTATGATTATGATTTAAATTTTTAATAAACATATTGTGTTACATTATTTTTTTATTTATTTTATATTTTAAAATAATATCTTTTTCTTGTATAATAAATATATATAAGTTATATATTTATTATATAACTTATATATATTTAAAGTTTTAATTTAATCTTTATTATAAAATAAAAAAAAAAAACATAAATTTTGTTATAGAATTGATTAAATATAAATATAGCATTAATAATAACTGTATTACTATATATTATACTAAATTAAATTATAATATATTACCAAATATAATATTATTAAAATTTAAAAGATTTTATTTTCACCAATATAAAAAAATATAATAAAATATCAAATACATTAAATTTTTTATTATATTCCTCATGATTCATAAATTATATTTGAAAATTCAAAAACTTTTAAATTTGAAGTATAATTTTTAGATTTTATTGAGTAATGGGGAAAAGGTCAACAATATATTTATTTAAAAGATTAAATTTATATTTTTTAAAAATTTCTTTGACACAAGCACTATTTATACCACTTTCTTATTTATTAATGAAATAAGAATTGGCATTATTAATATGTATAATATTATTACATTTTGAATAAGTATATCTAAGAGAACTTAATAAATAAATTGGAAATGTTTTATCAATTTTATTAATGAATTTACCAGTTCAGAGTTTTTACAGTTTTTATAAATGATGAGAGATAAATTGATATTTTCAATAAATAGTTCATAATCAAAAAAAAAAAAAAAAAAAAAAAAAAAAAAAAAAACAAGTAGTAGCAACATTATAAACTTTTTCTAATTTATATTTTGATTGTATAATATCTTATACTACTGGAAGTATATTTATCTTTTTCGTACTTTAATTAATGTTCTATTATTTCTTATCTGATCTGAATATGTTTTATTTCTCAAGTCGTCATTATAATAAATTATGTCGAATGGAATAAATATATCATTAATAAATATATCATTTATAAATATATCATTAATAAATATATCATTAATAAATATATCATTAATAAATATATCATTAATAAATATATCATTAATAAATATATCATTAATAAATATATTATTTATAAATATATCATTAATTTACGAAATCCATAGGTTTTTGCAGCAACGTAATATGTATTTTGAATTAAGTTTTTGTGTTTCATTAAATAGAATATCTAAAATTTAAAATTCGGTATAGATGAAAATAAATAAAATAATATAAAACGAAATTTGAACAATTTAGAGAAAGTATTATTGTATGTACCAATTTTGCTATGTCAATATCATTTTCATTGTTTTTTTTTTATTTCATTGCTATTACCATTTCATTTTTAATTTTCATTCTAATTTTTATTGTCATTCACATTTTTTATTGTTATTCACATTTTTTATTGTCATTCACATTTTTTTTTCTTTATATTTTTTATTGTCATTCTCATTCTTATTTTCATTCTCAATCTTACTTTCACTTTCGGTTTCATTTTTGTTTTTAAATAAAATTTAATGTCTATGGAATTTAACAATATTTCAATAATAAGGGTAATTTTAAATATTGAATAATAAAAAGAAATTAAAGTTGATTTTTAAATACATTCTACATGTTCATTTACAGAATTCGTAATTTCTATATTTTTATTACTTTTTATATAATTGGAAGAAATATGAAAGTTCTGCATATATTGAAATTTATTTAATACATTTTCTTCTGTAGTCGTTTCTATATTTTCATTTTTTACGTATGGATAGGTAGAATTACATATTATTCTATATCTAGTGTTTTTATTTTCATTATAAAAATATTTACAAGAATTATTATTATTGATAAAATCATTTAAAATAATATTTATATATTCTTTTAGAAGTCTAAATTTTAATTCGAAATTTAAATATTTACCGTTAAAGTAAGGTTGATTTTTAATAATTTTTAATTCGTTTAAAAATATATTTTAAAATAGTGTATTAACTGTTTTTCTAAAGATTCATAATGATTATTTGGTATAAATAAATTCATAACTTTTTATATATATTATGTTTAAAAAAAGTTAATAGGACTATTTAAAATATTTAAAATATCGTTTACAAACATTGAAAAATATAAAATAGAAAAAAAAGAAAATAAATAACTATATATATGTCTTGTTTTTTTTTATATTTTTACATTTCATTATTTTAATTATTAAATTTTCAGCTTAAAAAATTAATATAATATTAATAATAATATTTATAATAATATTTTATTATATATATAAGAATTGATATTTAAATAGATAAATAGTAGTAAATCATACAAAAACCAATAGACAAAGAATCAAACAAAACAGAACAAAGCAAAACAAAACAAAACAAACAAATAAAAAGAAAAGAAAAATAATTGTATATAAGAAATGTAGAGAAAAAGAAAAAGAAATAAGATAGTATAGATATTAAATCTTTAAGAATATATTTATTTTACATTTATAATATAAAAATTAAAGGATTTCACAATATTATAATTAATATATTAAAGAAAAAATTAAATCTTAAACATAGAATATAGATTATTATTATATATAATACCAAGATTATATAAAAAATATATATTGGATGAGATATAGTTACTCCACAAAATACCATTATTTTATGATATAAAAATATATTAAAGTTTTGTATATATATATTAATTCTATAATCTATTTTATTAACAAACGTTCATTTTATTAATTTTGTATTTATACATTATCTATAATATTTTACTGGTTTTTATTTTTTTTTAGTATCATTTTTTTTTCATTATGTGTTTTTTTTATGATTCATGTATTTTAATATTTAAATTCAATAAAGTTGACGTACAAATTGTGTGCCATAAAAAAAAAAAAAAAAAAAAAAAAAAAAAAAAAAAGTATTTATACAATTATTAATATATTATCATTTTTTTATTATTATTTTTTTTCTTTTTCTTTTACAAATAGAAATAATTTTAAACTTTACCAACAATTATTTATTTTGTATTAAAAAAAATTTTGTTTTAAATTTTTGTTATCAAACTTATAGAATAGAAATACTATATATTATGATAATAATAAAATTGATTTATCATTTTTACTTATATCAATAAAAAACAGCATTATTCTATCAACATTCCTAGGAAAAAAAAAAATTACCTAATATATAAATAAATTACTGAGAAGTTGAATCATTGATAATTATATTTACAAATTATAAATTATTTAAATATTATTATCTAGGATATTATTAAGTAATTATTATTTTCTAAATTATCAATTTTTAAATTAATAAAAATTCTTTTAATTTTTGCTCTATATAAACTAAAAAAAAAAAAAAAAAAAAAAAAAAAAAAAAAAAAACATTATATAATGATATTTATAATAATACTAATGATAATAATAATAATAAATTATAATAACCATAATATAATAATAAAACAATAATTGACGTCTTTTTTTAACTTTTAAGAATATATATATATGCATATACACTAAAAGTAATTTTTTTTAAAATATTTATATATGGATATATTTTTTTAATAATTTATATATAAAATTTTATTAATAAAACGAATTTTATCTATTTTATTTTATTAAAAAAAAAAAAAAAATAAAATAATAATAATAATTAGTTAAAAAAAAAAAAGTTTACATACATATTAGTATTTAAATAATGTTATGAAATACATAATGTAAATTTTATAACAATAATAATAATTATATATTAAATAAAAAATGTATAATTAAAAATTATTATATCTTTTCATTATTAAAGAATATATTTAAATTTGAATTTGTAATATTCTTGTTTATCTATTTATCTGTAAATATATAATAATATTATTAAACAAAATATATATTTTTTTTTTCTTTTTCTTTTTCTTTTTCTTTTTTTTTTTTTTTTTTTAATCTTTTATTTATTATTTATTGTTATTATTTTTTATTTATTTATATATAATTTTATATAAAATACTGACTTAAAAATATTAGTATTATACTTTAATAATGCTAATTAATTATTATTATTATTATTATTTTTAAAAATATTTATGATTTTTTTTTTTGTTTTTTATTATTATTATTTTTTTTTTTTTTTTTTTATAATTTTATTTATTTATTTATTTATTTTTTTTGATTGTTTTTGAATATTTTTTGAATTTTTTTTTTGAATTTTTTTTTTTGAATTTTTTTTTGAATTTTTTTTGACTTTTTTTTATTTGATTTCATATTATTATTAAAATTTTTTAAATGAAGTTTCAAGTTTGATTTTTATGATTATTTCCCTTGTTTTATTTTATTTTATTTTATTTTACCTTATGATTTTTATTAATTATCTTTATGTACAGATTTAATAATTAAATTTAATTACTATTTTAGTACAGATTTTTAATAATAAAACCATTTCTATTAATTAATTAGTTATTTAATTTTTATTTATTAATATTAATAAGTTATTGTAAAAAAAAAAAAAAAAACTAAAAATTTGGTTTAATATGTTGGGTTTTATTTTAAGGTACGTTTAACTAATGGTTTTAAAATATCAATAGAATCAGCTAAACGAAGGAATGAGTGCTATTATATTTATAGTTATATATTAATAAAATATTTAGTTCAATATGTTATTAAATTCTTTATATATTATAAATAAAATTATATATTATAAATAAAAATATATATATATATTTATATTTACTCGTAGTAATTCTTCTGCTGTGGCTCTACTCTTTACATCGACTTCTAAACATCTATTTAAGAAGTTTTTGAAACTTGGTGATAATTTATCTGGATTCTTTAATTTTGGTGTACCATTAGTAGCAATCAAATATAAAGCCTTTAATGGTTCTTCTTCTAAGTATGGAGGTTCACCTTCAATCATTTCAATAGCCATAATACCTAATGACCAAATATCAACCTTTGCACCATATTCCTTTTGCTTAACAACTTCTGGAGCCTATTTGATAAAAAATATTGTTATCATCATTAATTATAAAAATTAAATAAAATTAAAAATGATAATTATTTTTATTTATCTTAATATTTATTATTATTTGAATACTTACCATCCAGTATGGTGTACCAACCATAGTAGCTCTCTTTCCTCTATCAGCAGTAAGTTTAGCACAGAAACCAAAATCGGCTATTATATATTAAGAAATTAAAAATTTTAATATTATTATTATTATATATTTAATTTTTTATTTATTATAATTTTGATTTTTTTTTTTTTTTTTTTAATATATTATATTTAATTGCGATACTTACTAATTTTTACGTGACCATCAATATCCAATAGTACATTATCACTTTAATTATTGTTATAGTTTTTAATAAATATATTATTATCATTATAATATATATTATATATAATTATTTATAATTTAGTACTTTTTTTTTTTTTTTTTTCATTTTTTTTTCTTCTAAAGATAAATAAGATAAAAAAAAAATAATATAAAATAAAATATACCTCTTAATATCTCTGTGAATAATATTTCTACAGTGCAAATGATGTAAACCTTTTAATGTTTCTAAACAAACTGTTGATATATGCTTTTCGTTCATCATATTTTGATTTGAATCAATAACATCTGTTAATGGACCTCCTTCCATATATTCCATAACTACCCAAAGTTCTCCTTTAACTAAGAAACTATCTAAGAAGTTAACAATATTTGGATGTTGACTTTCTTTCATAACTAAAATTTCGTTAACAATTAATTCTTTTCTTGGTTGATGTTGAAGATCCATTTGTTTAATAGCAACCTTAATTATTTAATTTTGATTTTATAAATTAAAAGATAATATATATATATTAATTTAATTTATTTTATTTATTTATTGATTTCTTTTAAGAAAAAAAAAAAAAAAAAAAAAAAAAAAAAAAAAAAAAAATAAACTTACAGTTTGATGTGTTTTGATATCTCTTGCGACATATACTGAACCAGAAGCACTATTTTATTTATATAAATAATTAATAATTATATATTTAAAATATTTATTATTAGAATAACTGAGTATTTTTTTTTTTCTTTATTTATTTATTTAATCATTTTATTTAAAATAAAATTTACCCTTGACCAACTTTTTTAACTTTAGAATACATTAATGTTGGATCACCCTTAGAAACAACGCTTCCTATTATTTTTAAATAATTTATAATATTAATTGAAAAAATGATAGTTAATATTAATAAATAATAAATATATTTATTACGTTATATAATAATTATAAATAATATTTAAAATTTTTAGAGAGAAATTAATACTATATATAAACATATATTTAATAAATATTACAATGTAAAAACAAAACTATAAACTATGAACCAAAAAAAAAAAAAAAAAAAAAAAAAAATAATAAATCATATCAATAAATAATATAAAAATAAAATTAAATAAAAAACTTACTAAGTTTTTCCATAATTTGGGCTTCAGATAATGTTGAAAGTCTTGGTTCCTTCTTCTTTTTGACAACGGCATTACCACCAGATGGTTGACTATTTTGACCTGGACGAGTTATTGGTTGTTGATTAATCTTTGGTTTAGCTGCAACTGGTGAAGTAGCAGAAGCTTCTTTTTCTCTTTCTCTTTCCTTTTCTTTTTCCTTTTCTCTTTCTCTTTCTCTTTCTTTTTCCTTTTCTCTTTCTCTTTCTCTTTCTCTTTCCTTTTCTCTTTCTCTTTCTCTATCTCTATCTCTTTCTCTATCTCTTTCTCTATCTCTTTCTCTATCTCTGTCTCTATCTCTTTCTCTATCTCTTTCTCTATCTCTGTCTCTGTCTCTGTCTCTGTCTCTATACTCACTACGTTCACGATCTCTATATTCATTGCGTTCACGATCTCTATGTTCGCTGCGTTCACGATCTCTATGAACACTACGTTCACGGTCTCTATGCTCACTGCGATCTCTATGTGCGCTACGTTCGCGATCTCTGTGTATACTACGTTCACGATCTCTATGCATACTGCGTTCACGTTCACGTTCTGTATTATTATTATTATTATTATTATTTGTTATTATTATCGATTTTATTTTTATTTTCATTTCCATTTTTTTTTTTTTTTTTAATTTTGTATTTTCATATTTATTTTCATATTTTTTCATTTAATTTTAATTTATTTTGATTGTTTTTATTATATATAAAAAATTGGTATCAAAAAAGAAAATAATAATAATAATAATAATAATATATATATAGAAGAAAATAATTTAATAAATATTTTATAACTTTATGATAAATAAAATTAAATTTTTTTCTTACGAGAAGTATGACGAGAAGAAGTAGGTGAAGATCTTTCGGATTGTCTTCTACTCTGTTTTATATATAAAAATATAAATATATTTTAACAATAATTTTAATTTTATAAATTATAAATAATAATAATAAAAAAAAAAAAAAAAAAAAAAAACTATATTGTTCATATTAATTTCTTTTTATTTTATTTTATTTATTTTACCTTTGGTGAAGTATTACGTGAATTTGAAGCTCTTGGAGCAATTGGTGGTCTATTTGGTTGAGGTGGTGCTGCTCTTGGCTATTTATTATTTTATAATTTTAATATATATATATATATATTGGTAAAAATATAAGAAAAAAAATTATTATATTTTTTATTTTTAATAATTTATTTATTTTTAATTCCATATTTACAGGCATTGGCGATAATCCTTGTTTCATCATTAAGCTTGAATTTGAAGAAGCTGAAGAGAAAGATGGTTTCTTTTGATAACGTACATCATCATCTCTTGGACGACCATTTAATCCATTCATACTTCCATTTGTTGAACCTGGTGGTGTAAAACGTCCAGTATTTGCTATTTGATTTAAAGAATTATTTACTGAACTCATATTAAATGAATTATTCTCTTTTCCTTTAAGTTGATCTGTATAGAATTCTAATACATCTAAAACAGCCTTTTTATATTATAATAATAATACATTTTTTATTTATTAATAATTTTCAATTTTTATTTATTATTATTTTATATTTGATAATATATTGATTGACATACTTGAGGATTCTTTGACATTTCTTCTTTAGAAATATTCGAAGCATCTAAAAGTTGTTTCCATTCTTTTGGTAAACCCTTATTTTATTAAGTATTATTAATAATTATTAATAAATGTTTGATGTATATTTATTATTATTGATTTATAAATAAATAAATAAATAAATAAATAAATATGTTGATAATTTAATAATTATTATAATGTAAATTTGTAGTATATATTTTTTCTTTAATATATTATATATTGATTCTTACAGTGAAAATACCAGTTATTGGATCAAAACCAACGTGAACTTGGTGTACAAAGTTAGTTGGTGTTGCAATACCAATTAATGGTGAACGCTATTAAACAAAATATTTTATAATTAATTTATAATGAAAATAATTGTCGATAATCAGTTATATATGTTGTTCAAGGGTTTATAACAATAATAACAATAATTATATAGAATTATTATTAGTTGATATTAATTAATAAGAAAAAAAAGTTAATTATGATTAAATTATGATTAATATATATATATTCATTATATTTAAAATATTTATATTAATATATTTGTATAATGTATTTCATCATCATCATTATTGTTGTTAAATTTACTTGATAAATTTCATCCATCCATGAGTATAATTCATCATCTGTTTTACAAGCAATGAAATATGATTTTCCTTTAGAAACAATTTCAAAACAAAATTGTTTATGGTCTGTTCTTTGAACACTTTCAACTTCTTTTAAGAAAATTAAAGCTAAGGCTTGATAGGTATTCTTTTATTGTAAATATTTAATACAAATATTAAATATTTTATGAAATAATATAACATTGTTATTATATAACATATATATTAAGAATATACAATATACAATATGTATATACATATTGATATTGTTATAAAAAAATTATATATATATATAAGAGTG
>MCFG01000025.1:7500-42500 GCA_002104895.1 Anaeromyces robustus | reverse complement strand
AAAAATAAAAGAATTTGAAATTAATTTAAGATTTCAATAATTTATATTAATGAAATATTTCTTAATTTTGATTGGATAGATCAATTATTCTACTAATCATATAAATAATAAATAATAATAAATCAAAAATTTATGTAAACCTTATATGAGATTAGTATTTATATAATTAAAGTTACTGTTCTAATTTATTAAATCAGAAACCTTCTATTTAATAAGAAGTATTTATTTTATAAAATATATAATATTTATAGATATGTATTTGAAGAATTTAGTTTTTATTTTTTTTTAATAAGAATTCTTTATTTTATTAAAATATATAATATTTATAGATATATATTTGAAGAATTTAATTTTTATTTTTAATTTATTGTATATATATATATTTTTATAATACATATATTGTATATTGTATATATAATTTATATAGATAGTTTTCAATAATAAAATTAAATATCATAATTATAAAGTGAAACTTTTAATTTTAAAGTTCCATTTTATCATCTTCTCCCCAATAACTGTCTAAAACTAAAGAAGCCATATGTTTTATATGTTCTTCTTCATAAAATTTTATAGGAATAGATTCTAAAGCATCAATAATACTTTGTTCATGATTTGTAAATAACTATTTATATTAATTTTTTTTTAAAAGAAAAAAAAAATAATATTAGAATTTTTTTTAATATTATTTATGTTTTTATATGTTATAATTGATAATTTTTATTTTAATATTACTTCTTTATTATTTTCCAATTCCCATGCCAAGTATTTTATTCCAATTTGGGCAAGTTCTATATCTTGGGTATTTTGAACTATATTTATAAATATTGGTAAAAGCTCTTTTTCTGGGAATTTTTTTAAATATTCTTTTGATCGAGTACTTATATTTAATATAGAATAAGCAGCCTTTTTTTTTTTTTTATGTAAAAAAAAAAAAAAGAATCAAATTAATACTTTTTTGTGTGAATAATATATATTAATATATATATATATATAATTACCTCCTTTTTAATATCAAAAGCTTCATTTTCTAATATTTTATATAAATATGGAATAAAATTTGCATTAATAACAGCATTTACTTCTTTCAGGGTTCCTATATATATATATTTATTTATTAACTTTTTATTAGTAAAATATCAATGTATTTTATTTTTTTTCCTTTCTTTTTTATTATAAATAAAAAAAAAATTAAAAAAAATATTTAAAAAATTACCTGCGGTCAAGCCTGATAACGCCCATAATGATTCTTTTTTTATAATTCTTGAAGGAGATTGAATACATTGAAGTAATAAATTTAAAAATTTATCTTCTTTTAATAATAGTTCTGTCCCCTTATCCAATGAACTTGAACATATATTACCAATTGTTCTTATTATTGGGATTGAATAATTTAAAATATTTGAATCTGAAGATGAAATACAATACTCTAAATATTTAATTAAACTACTAGTTATATTATTATCCAATAATATATTTAAATATTTGTCATCTTTACATGCGGTGTAATAAACACATATCCATATTAATTCACTTATTTCTTCTATATTATTATCATTCTTTAGTATCATTTTTTAATTAATTATAAAAATATGCATATATATATAATATAAATAAGAAGAAGAAGAAGGAAAAAAAAATTAATTCATATTATTATTAATACTATAAAAAAAAAAGATTATTTATTTTAAATATATTAAAATAAAATTAATAAATAATAACTTTTAAATGACGAAAAAGTGGTGTTATTATTCCATTTTGATATATTTTTTCTAATGGAGGATTTGGTCCTCGACAAAAATTTGATAAAGTAAATGCTGCTGTTTGTATTAAATCTTTATTATCTGATTCTAACATTTGAATTAATGGTCCAAGTGCCCCATTATCAATTATTATTTTTACATTTTCATAATTTTCTCCTGAAATATTACCTAAAGCCCATGCTGCCTAAATATATTATTTATAATATATTATAAATATTTTTATTTTTATTATTATTATAAAATAAAATATTAATTATTAATTATTTATTATTTATTATTGATTATATATTATTTATTATTGATTATATATTATTTATTATTGATTATATATTATTTATTATTGATTATATATTATTTATTATTGATTATATATTATTTATTATTGGTTATATATTATTTATTATTAATATTCTTTGAGTTTATTTACTATGCTTACTTGATTTTTAATTTTTGGAGATTCATTAGTTAGTAATAAAGTTAAATATGGTATTGTATTTTCAACTGAACTTGCTAATTCCGAATTTCCAGCTGCAATATCTTTTTTTTTTTTTTTTTTTTTTTTTCCAGTGAATAAAGTATAGAATATTATAATATTTTTAAATAATAAAAATAATTATAATTATTATCTAAAATTTTAAATTATATACTCTATACTGATATGTACTATTGATTTACTATGTATGCTTACTTGTAATACAGCATATTGTGTAATATATAATTTCTTCATCAGTTGATTGTAATAATTCTAGTAATTTATTTGACCATTTATTAATAATAACCTCTTCATAATCATTATATGTACATGTTAAATCTCGACTAAATGTTTTTAATGCTATTAATGTATCATTTCTTTCTTTACTCTAAAAAATTATTATCGTATATTAAATATTTGCTTTTAATAAGAATTTTGTTTTTCTTTTAAGTTTAAAAATTATTATATATATATTTTTAATTATTTATCTACATATAATAATTTATTAATCATATTATAGTCATCTTGTGAGAATTCTGATTCTTTATGGATATATATTATCAAAAAGAATAAAAAAAAAAATTAAACATTTAGTATGTCTTAATATATATATATATTTAATAGAATGAAATCTATAAAAACCTGAACCAGAATCAGTAGCAGAATCAAAATTAAAATCTTCAAGATGTTTATATCTTTTAGTTCTTAATAATTTTTCTCTTCTATCTTTTCTATATTTTTGTTCTTTATTAATTCTATATTTATGAATATCTTGGAATGTAAGTTTTCCATTTTTTTTCTTAGGATTAAAATCTTTTGAATTGCCTTATTATTATTTATTATATTTAATATATATACATATATATATAATGAAATTGAATTGAATATATTTATTTGATTTTTTTTTTTTTTTAAATATATTTTATTTTTATTACATGTTATTGATATGTAAAAATAAAATAAAATAAAAAAAAAAATAGAATTATTTTATAGAATTATTAATATAATAATAGATTTATTAAATTAAAAAATTCATATATGAAAGGTATTTTTTTTTATTTGTTTTTTGTTACCTTTCATAGTTTTTAATTTATTTTATTATATTATTTTTCTTAATGTTATATTTAATCAAATAAATAATATATATGTATATAATGATTAAGTAAATAAATAATAATAAAACAAGACAAAAAAAAAAACTATTTATTCTTCAAGTTAAAAAAGAAAAATAAATAAGATAATAATATTTAAATGTTATCATTATCAATTACGAAATCATATTATAAAAATTTATATATAGTTTTATATTGTATCCCAAATCTAATTTTTTTTTTATATATATATTTTGACAAAATATTAAAAATTTTTGTTCTTTTTTTTTTTTTTTTATAAATATATACTTTAAAATAATCTTATTATGAGTTATTATAATCTTATTATATTATTTTATTATTTTTCTATTTATTATATGAATAAACTTATTTATAATTTCAATTAAATAATTATTCATTTCATTAATAATTTCTTTTAATTTTTTTTGTTTTTTTTTTATTTTTTGACTATTTATATCAACTTTTAATTTTTGAACATTCTTTAATATTTAAAATGTGGATATTACATTGATGAATTATGCATTATCAATCATATATAAAATATTCCGTATATATATTTATATGAAATACTAATAAGATTTTGTTGTTGTTTTAAATTTATATATTCATTTAATATTTAATATATTTTATTTTTATTTTTATTTATTTTGCAAAAAAAAAAAAAAAAAAAATTAATAAAAAATTAATTAATGAATACAAAAAAAAATGTAAACATGTAAAACAAAAATTTTACATTTTTTAAGAAAATAAACTTAAAGAAAAATTAAAAGGAAAAAAAATTCTAAAACTAATTGTTTTTATTATTTAAATTATTAGATTAAATATATATCATATATATTATCATATATATTATTTAATTTATAAACAATAAAAAAAAAAAATGTAAGAATAATATAATTTTTTTTCTTTTTTTTTTTCTTCTTTATTTTGTTTTTCTTATTTTTATAATGAGCTTTTTCTCTTCTTTCCTATAACACATTCACTAGAATCATTATTAGTTGTGGTAGAATTTTCTATTGAGGAATTTAAAAAGTTATCCATATCTTCAGTAATATCCACATCTTTAATCAGTGGATGCTTTAAAAGTTCATAAGCACTAGCTCTTTTCTTAGGATCAAGTTCTATCATAGGTAACATGAAACTTGCTATATCTTCACTATCCTTTTTTGAAAAGCGATATTTTTCTTCAAGTACATTTGCTAGTTTCCATGGATGCATTTCTCTTTTATGAATATGTCTTAAATAACCTATATAATATATTTATATTTATTCAAAATAATATAAAGATAAAAAAATAAAGTTTTTTTTTTTTTTTTAATATATATATTATAACGAAAATAAAATAATAATTATAAAATTATTATTATTATTATTATTATTGTTTACCATGACTCGAAAATATTTCACTACTATATTTTCCTGTTTGTAAATCTTTTGGGAATCCTCCTAATAATTCAATTACTTGAGCAATATGATCTATTATATACATAAATAACCATATATAATGTTATAATATTAATAATTTAATTATATATGTAAATATTTATATTTATATTTAATATTTTTTTTAATTATAATTTTTTTTTTTTTTTTTTTTTTTTTTTTTTTTTTTTTTTAATTTAAAATATTTTATATTTTTATATTAAAAGTTACCATCATCTTTTGAAAAATGTGATGAATTATGTGGATCAAAAAGATAGTCACCCGTTAATAATTCAAACATCATACATCCAACACTCCAAATATCAGCACTTGTATCATATTTTCCACCTAAGATAGCTTCTGGACTTCTATATTGTCTTGTTTGAATATCATTTGTAAAATGATGATCTGTCCAACAAGCATTTCCTAAATCTGCCAATTTTATCTTTTTATATTATACACAAAAATTTATGCATTTATTATTATTATTATTATTATTAAAATAATAATAAAATTAAATAAAAATCAAATATATTATTAATATATATTAAAAAAAAAAAATAATAATCAAAAAATAATCTAATTATACCAAAATTTTTTCATCTCTTTTTAAATATCCTTTTATTTTCTCTTTCGATAAATGTGAACTACTACTACTATGATGAGGTGTTGAATATTTTGAAGATTTATGTTTTGATGAACGTAAAGATGATGTACTTGATATTGATGATCCACTACGTTCATATGATTTTCTTTATATAAATAAAAATATTTATATTAAAAGAATAAAAAAAAAATTTTGATAAATTTATATAAATAATAAAATAAAATAATAAATAATATAAATAATATATATATATAAAAATAAAAAAAAAATAAAAATACATATATATACATATATATATAAAGAATAAATAAATTTATTTATATTAAATAAATATTATCATTCATTCATTATAGCCATATTTTTTATATGATTATTATGATTATTATAATTTTTATTATAAAGTAATTATTTAATTTAATTATATTTATTAACAAACCTATGATGCTTATCACGAATTCTATTTTTTGAACTATGCGAATTATGAGATGATAAATGACTACTTTCTCTTGATTTAGTTTCTTTCGTATTTAATTTTGAAACTGATGTAGTTGAAACGGAATTTTCTGATACATCAAGCGAATTTTCAGACTTAAACATTTTCTGCTTATGGGAGTCCATTGATTCATTACGTTTATCTATATTCTCGCCTTTATCGTTATACCTATTTACAATTAAAACATTCTAATTACAAAAATTAAAATAAATATATATATATATATAATATATTTAGATATAAGATTATAAATATTTATTTATTTATATTTATTTATTTATATTTATTTATTTATTAATAAACAAAAAAAAAAAAAAAAAAAAAAAAAAATGAATGAAAATATATATTTACCTCAGGTTTTAAATCAGTATGAATTATATGGCATTTATCATGTAAATATTCTAAACCCATTAATATCTGCTTTATAATACGCTTTACAATAGATAGCGGTATGCCACGGTGTCGGTATTGTCTTATTAAGGTTAATAGATTAGAACCTAGCACTTCGAAGGCCATGCATACATCTAAAAATATCAACATTTTATTTATATTTTATTTTTTTAGGGGTATAAGTTATCGACTTTTGATAACACAATTATAATAGTTGAAAAAATTATGTTGATGTACGTATTCCATTTGGCCCTTTATGTTTAAACCAGCCTGAAAATTCAACAATGAATTTTCGATTAGGATCTTCTGGATCTGCATTCATAACATTTTCAAGTAATTTAATCTCATCCATTGCTGTTTCGGTATAATGACTTGCAGATTTAACGATCTTTAATGCAACAAATTTATTTAATCTTTGTTTAGAAAATACAAGTTTTTGAGGTAAAGGAGGGTGAAGAATAATATATAATATCATTTCATATTCATTATTATATATATTATATTACATTATATTATATAGTATTATATTATACCACATGAAATATATATAATATATTAAAAAAGTAATATATAAAATATAAATAATAATATATTAATATTGATATTTAAATTATATATATATATTAATATTCTATTATATATAAAAAAATAAATACTTTTCATCTTTAGCAAACCAAACTGTTGAAAAATGACCCCATCCTAATTTTTTAATAATTCTATATCTACCATTATCATATACATCATTTATATTTACAGGATGGTAACCACCTTATATATATCAAAAATATATACATATATATTATAAAAAATAATAAAACATTTTTAATTTTAATTACATGATTAAAATAATGTTTTTTAAAATTAATGTTATCATTTTTTAAATAAAAAAATAATATTAAAAAAAATATTACCTTTGCAATAATCTTCTTGATCTTCATCTTCACTAAAATTTTCTGAATTATTGTCAATATCTGACAAATTTTCATTTACATAAATGTCATTATTTGAGTTATTTCTACTCCTACTATTATAAATATATATTAAATACATTATATTTATTATTTAAAAAAATAATTTTTAAACAAAATTTATTATTTATTTATTAAAACTTATTTTTATATACCTTTTATGCATTTTTTTTTTTCTATTATTATTATTATTATTAAATTATTTTATTATTATTACTTTTATTATATTATAATTAATATGGTTTTACTAAAGAATAGTTGATTATAATAAATAGATAATATTATGAAAATAAATAAATTTATGATTTATAAGTTTTAAATAATATTTATGAAAAACTGATAAGTAAATGTGGTAATAAGAATAAAAAAATACAAAACTGGTATCTCAATTATTTATAAATGAAAAAAAAAAATAAAATAAAATAAAAGAAAGAAAACAATATTGAATTTTTTTACTCTAAAAATATATTATAATTATCATTATAATATTTATGAAAATAATTAAAATTCAACATCAATTTTATTCCTTTTTTTTTATCTGATTATTATTTTTATTATTTCTTTTCCAATTTACTATTATTAATAAAAAATAGTAAATTTTTAATTAATCTGAAATGCTAAATAATAAAAATAAATATTATAATATAATATCTATAATATTTTATAAAAGAATAAAAAAAAAAAAAAAATTAAGTATTTAACAAAAATGAATATAGAAAAAAAAAATTTTTTTTTTTCCTTATAATTATTATGTATTATATTTATAATAAAAAATAGATTATTTTAAAAATCTAATTTTTGTAATTTATTGATATATTAATTCTATATTAAATAATAATTAAATTATTTTTGTATTTATTTTTTTTTTTTTGTTTAATTATTATTTATTTAATTATTATTTATTATTTATTTTTTATTAATACATTAATTTATTAAATTAATATGAATCATTCACGTGTAATGATATTTAATGCACGTGATAATTTGTTGTATAATACAATTTATTATTGAAATAACTAAAAAGAATTATATCTTATATATAATTATTTATATGAAGATAAATAAAAGGAATGAATAAATGTAGCAAATAAATATATATATATATATATAATAAGTGATTAATAAATATTATTATAATAATAATTATATATATATTAAAAAAAATGATACTCACATTATAAAGATCATTTATTATTTTATATTATAAAAATCTGAATATTCTTTTTTTTTTCATAGTATTTCATTCAAATGCTTTAATCTCTTTTAATTTTATGAGTTAATTATAGTTTTTTTCGTGTTAAATATAATTTTCCTGTGTTAATATAAATAAAAATAATTCATGTTAATACTATATAAATTATATAAATTATTTTTATTTATATTTCTTCAACTAAAAAAAAAAAAGTGTATTTATTAAAAAAAAGAAATTAAAGATTTTTCAAAAATGATAAAAAGTTTTAATTAAATTATAACCAATAGAAAATAAATTTTATTTTTTAAAAAAATAAGTAAAATAAAAAAAAAAAAAAAATTGAAAGATTTATAATAAATAATTAAATAAAATAAAATAAATATATTATTTTATATTATAATTATACTATAATATATAAATTTTAATTTATAATTTTAATGTAGTTAAGCTGCTGTACTTTCATATATTATTAATTAATTGAAATTTAATTATTTATGATATAAATTTATACAAAACTTGAAAAAAAAAAAAAAAAAGAAGTGATAATAACAGTTACTTATGTGTTAATAGATATGGTTATAGAGCTATTTTTTCATTATTATTACTATTATTTATAAAAGATAAAAGTTTATTAATTCAATCAATAATGAATTACAGATAATTATTACTAAATAATTATCACTATTATTTAGTATTATTAAGCTTTCTGTATAATTTATATAATAAAAAAAAATCTATTACCTATTTTAAAATAAATTAATTATATTTTTCTTAATTAGGAAATTTAATAATAATTAATTGTTTGTTTATTAAAAAAAGTATTTAACTTCATTTTCTTTTTTTCTTTTTTTTCTTTCTTTTTTTTTTTTTACTTTACAAAAAAACAATAATAAAAAAATTAAAAATATATAAAAATAATTAAAATAAAATTAAATCTAAAAGTAAAAATTAGATTTCCATAAAGTAAATATGTTTTTATTTATTTATAAATAAATAAGTAATAAACTTATATAAAAAAATTACTAATATATTCATTTTATAATACAAATTATTTTTATTATTTTAAATATAGTTTTTTGTTATATTTTTAAAAATTCAATTTTAAAAGTATTAACTAATTTATAAAAAAATTCAAAACAATAATATTTTAATATATATATTTATTTGAAAGTAAGCATATATATTTAAGTGTTATTGAATATAATTAAAAAAATATATAAAGAGTTTAAGAAAAACAATATATATATAAAAAATGGACAGTGAAATTAAGCCATTCCTCGATAGAACCGATAGTGATATTGAATTAAACGAATTAAATGAAAGCAAAGAATCTTTACTAAGTAATGGTAAAGAAGCTCCATTAAAACACTTATCTAAATTAGATTTATTTTATTTAACAATTGCTTTAGCTGGTGTTCAATTTACATGTAAGCAAAGCAAATTTATTTATGTTTTTTTTTTTTTTTTTTGTATTTGTTATCTTCTTTTTGCTTAACTTTATTTTGGAAAGAAAAGGTTAAAATAATTCTATATTAATATATTTATTACAAAAAAAAAAAAAAAATAAAAATAAAAAAAATTCAGGGTCAGTTGAACTTGCTTATGGTACACCATATTTATTATCTCTTGGTTTACCAAAATCATTAACTGCTTTAGTATGGTTAGCCGGTCCACTTTCAGGTAATACAAATTATTTTTATATTTAAAATAAATAAAAATATTATTTTTAATATTATTAATAATTATATATATGGTAAATATATAAACTATTAATCTCAATATATGTATATATATATATATATTAGGTTTAATTATTCAACCTTTAATTGGATTTTACAGTGATAGATGTACCTCGAAATATGGAAGAAGAAGACCATATATAATTGGTATAACACACATATATATTAAATTTTTTTAATTATTTATTGAAAAAATTTAAATATTATTTATTAACTTTTCTATATTTATTTCAATAAATTTATATAAAGCTGGTACATTGTTAGTAGTTTGTTCAATTTTATTTATTTCATATTCAAAGGAAATTGGTTCATTTTTAGCTTTTGGAGGTGATTCACAAACAGTAAGTTATTATTATTATTATTATTATTATTATTATTATTATTATTATTATTATTATTTATTACTATATAAATTAATATTATAATTATTAATAATATCATTTACTATATATATATAAAGATTACTATATGGATTGCTGTTATAGCTTTTTATGGTCTTGATTTTGCAATTAATGTAGTTCAAGCTTGTTGTCGTGCTCTTTCAATTGATGTATCTCCAGGAGATCAACAAAATGATGCCAGGTAAATTTATATATATTATATAAATATAAATATAAATAAAATATATATATAATGTATATATTTATTATTATTAATATATTTATAATTGTTATTGTTACTATTGTTGTTTTAATAATATTATTATTATTAAAATTATTTTTATTACTTTTATAATTGTATCTAATTTAAAATTAATTTAAATTAAAACTGATAGTATTTGGGCTTCCAGAATGATTGGTATTGGTAATATTTTTGGTTATTTTATGGGATTCATTGATTTAAAAAGTTATTTACCATTTTTAGGCTCTACACAACTTAAAGTAAATAATTAATTTTTACCTAATTAATTTATATAATAAAATTAGTTTATATAATTAATTTATATATATAATAATTAATCAATTAATCTTTTTTAATTCTATTAATAATTATAAATAAATAAATAAATAAATAAATATATATATATATACTTATAGTGTTTATGTATCATTGCTAATGCTGTATTAATAATCACTGTTGCTTTAACTTGTATAAAAACTGAAGAAAGAGTCTTATCTTCAAATATTGAAAATTATGATATTAAATGGTATACACCATTAGTAAATATTGTTCAATCAATGAGTCATCTTCCTGGACCAATTCAAAAAATTTGTAATGTTCAATTTTGGTCATGGATTGGTTGGTTCCCATTCTTATTCTACACGTAAATATTCTTTTTTTCATTTATTATTTATTATTATCTTTATAATTATTTTAAAAAAAAATATTTTAATTTTTTTATTAAATATTTAATTATATATATTACAAAAAAAAAAAATAAAATAAAATAAAATAAAAATAAAAATAAAAATAAAATAAAAATAAAAATAAAAATAAAAATAAAAATAAAAAATGAAAAATAAAAAAATAATAAATAATAAAAATAAAAAACAGTACTGCTTGGATAAACTATATTTACTTTAAAAACAATTCATCTGATGGTAATGAAGAAGAAGCTACTAGAACAGGTTCTTTTGCACTTTTAATTTATTCCATCATTTCTTTAATAGCATCATTTATTCTTCCATCAGTTAAATACTTTTATGATAGTATATCTAGTGATACTCCTAATGATCCACAAACTTTCTATAGAAAGGTATTGGTATTTTCTGAAATCTTTTTAGCTCTTGTTTTCTTTTCCACCATTGGAGTTAGTAAAGTATGGCATGCTGTTGCTATCATTAGTTTATGTGGTATTTCATGGGCGGTTAGTATGTGGGTTCCATTTGCCTTAATTGGAGAATATTTAGAAATTTATAATGCTAATCAAGATTCTAAAAACGATGATGAAGAAGAATCTGATAAACTTTCTTCTGGTATAATTCTTGGAATTCACAATATGTAAGTATAATATATAGTATAGTATAGTATATAAAAAAATTTTTTTTATATATTACTTCTATATAAAGTTATATTTATTTAAATTTAAAATAAGGAAATAAAAAAAAGTTTATTTGTATAATATTAAAATATATCATAATATATACTATATAATATATAATATATATAAATTTGGTATAATAAAAAAAAGTTTATTTGTATAATATTAAAATATATCATAATATATACTATATAATATATAATATATATAAATTTGGTATATATTATTTTTTTTTTTTTATTTTTATTTTTTTTTTTTGAATAATATAATAGGTATGTTGTTTTACCTCAATTTGTAGTTACTTTCCTTAGTAGTATATTTTTCGCTCTAATAAAAATTTTAGAAATACAAGAAGATAACTTTGATAGCTTTGGTTGGGTCTTAAGATTTGGAGGTATTGGTGCAATTATTTCAACTTTCCTTGTCCCAAAGATCAATTTCAAAGTTAAAAGAATGTAATAATTTTTTTTTCTTCCTTTTATATCTATTAAATATATTAAATATTAAATATAAAATTTAAAAATATATATCTATTTATTTATCTAAATTATTATTATTTATTAATTATTTATTAAAGAAATTACTATAGTAGTTAAAAATTATTTTATATTTATTTTATAATTTAAAATTATGATAAGAAAATAAAAAAAAAAATAATAATCATCTATTAAATTAGAAAGAACAAAAAAAAAAAAAAAAAAAAAAAAAAAATTAATAAATTTTGAATTTTTTTTTATTTTTATTTTATTTATTATTAAAAACCTTGAAAATAAAAATAAAATATTAAACAAAAATTAATTATTAATTATATTTTTTTTATTTTTATTTTTTCTTTTTTTTTTAAAAAAAAAAATAATAATAATAAAAAATAACTATTTTAAATAATGAACATATTACATTTACATATGATGTAATAATTAAATTATCAAAAAATAATATATAAAAAAACAACAATAAAAAAAAAATTAAAATAAAACAAAAAATTTAGACTACCATAATTTTGTTGTATATTAAAATATTATTGGTGATGTTTTTAATAATATATTTTAATTCCATTGGACTTTTTCCTTTAACAAGATATAATATTTATCCTTATACCCATATATAATTATTTCAAATAATGATACTAAGAAAATATGAAATATATTTAAAGTTATTATTTTTGTATATTTTTTTGGATTATCAACCTCATAAAAATAATAGATAATTATTTTAAGAACTTTATAAAAATTAATGATAAGTAAAAATAAAATTAAATATTAATTAAAAAAAAAATAAAATAAAATAAAACAATATAAATATATATATATAAAGAAAATAAATATAGAAAAAAATAATGTAATAAAATCTTAAACAATTAATTATCTTCTTATTAATAATAAACTATAATAAATTTATTTATTTATAAATCCTCTGGTCTTTACACTTTTTATATATTAAAAATATATATATTATTATTATTTTAAATAAATAATATATAAACAAAAAATAACAATAGTATATATATATATATATCTTTATAATTATTGTTTAAAATTATAATAGATATATATATGAATATATGAATTTTTTTTTTAATTCTTTTTTTATTGAATACTTGTATATTTTATATATGTATGCATGTGTGTATAATACCTACTAAGATTAATGGGTTTAAATAATTAAATTTACTTTTATTAATTTTATTTAATAATAAATTTTAATAAATGTCAAAATTAAAATTAAACAAAAATTTATATTGTATATATAAAAAAAATTGATTTTAAAATTTATATATATGTATTTATATAAATTTTTAAAAATGTTTAAAAAAAAATTTTTTTTTTTTTTCGATATTTCAAATTTATACACCACTTAAAAATAATGAAATTTTAATTTTAAAAAAAAATTTATTTTTTAAATCTGTTATATTTATAATTTTTTTTTTTTACTTATTAATTTTGTTTATTTGAATAATATATATTAAATATTAAATATGGATGATTTTGATGAAGAATATATGCCAAGTTTCAAAAATACAGAAGAAATTAATTATATCAATGATTATGAAAGAAGTTCAATGGATTCACCCATTTCTTCTTCCAATATAGGATATAAACTTTTACAAAAAATGGGATGGAGTGAAGGAAAAGGTCTTGGACCACAATTACAAGGTATAAATTATTAAATATTTTTTGTTATTACTATTATTATTATTTATGGAAAAAGAAGAATACAAAATAATTATAAATACATCAATTTTCATGAAATAATGGTATAAAAGATTATTAATAAAAAAAATGTGGACATTTAATTTTTAGTAATAATTAATAATTAAATTTTAATTTAAAATAATATTATTAATACAGTAAAAATGAATTTAAACATATTATTATATTATTTATTTTATTATTAAATTATTAATTATTAATGTTAGAAAATAGAAATAAAATAAAATTATTATATAAATATTTTATTAATAAAAAAATTTGTCAATTAAAATAATTAATAATAATAATAATAATAAAATGGTTTAAAGGATAAATTTAATTATAAAAAAAAATTATTTTTAAAAAAAAAAAAAATAGGAAGAGTTGATCCCATAAGAATTGATATAAAAGAAGATTTCTGGGGTGTTGGAAAAGATGAAGAAATGAATAGTTATTATGAATTAATTACTTCAAAACCAAAAGCTACACAAAACGAAATTATTGCTAATGAAACAGAAGAAGAAAGAAAAATACGAGAAGTCAATAATAAATAAATATTTATATTTTATATTAATAAAAATTTAATAATATATATATATATATAATTTTTTAAAAAATATTTATCTCTAATTATATATATTTTTTATATTAATACTATTTTTAAATATATTTTATTTATATATAATATAAATTACGTGACTGACTTTAAAAATAATGATGATGAAAAATTTCTAACTTTTAAAAAAATATATATATATATATTAAACTAAAAATAAAAATAAAAAAAATTAAAAGGAAAAAGTTAAACAAGAAGAAGAATTAAAGAAAGAGTTAAAAGCAATTAATTCTGTATTTTATTGTTCGTTATGTAATAAGCAATATTCAAAAATATCAGAATATGAACAACATCTTGATTCTTATGATCATAATCATAAAAAGAGATTTTTAGAAATGAGGAAAACAGAAAAATTAAATAATAAAAAAAGAGAAGGAGAAAAAAATAGATTAAAAGAACAAAAAAGACATGAAAAAGAAATGCAAAAATTAACCGAATTTGCAAATAAGCAACAAGGTATTATTAATACGTCCAAAACAACAAATACTTCTATGGATTTAGAAAAGGGAATTAAAACTATAAATACTTCTAATAAAGGAGGTTGGGTAAATTCTTTTGAAAATGCAGATAATAATAATAATCTTTCAAAAAATATAAGTAGTAAAGGAACACCAGGATGGAAAAATTCATTTACTTCAGAAGAAGAAAAGGAATCTACTACTCAAAATAATTCAGGTTGGACTAGTCCATCTAAAGATCCTGAACCATCAAAAAATTCAGGGGTAAAATTCTCATTTGGAATGAAAAAATCAGATAATATCACCAATACTACAAATTCTACTAAATCTAATAAACCTACTATAGGTTTTAGTATAGGGAAAAAACCAAAAACAACACCTATAAAGTTTAAATTCAATAAATAAGAAGCTTAATAATATAAATTTTTTTTTTTAAAAAAAATTTATAGGTATATCCATAGACAATAATATAATATTTTTAAAAGAGAAAAAAAAATAACATATACAGATATTTATATATTAACAATAATTATAATGATTTTTTATATATTATTACACAAATAATATAATTAAATTATAATTATATTTTTACTTTTAATTCTAATCTCTATATATTCAAGATATATATACCATTGTATATTATGAAAAAAAAATATATAATAAAATATAATAAAAATAAAAAAAAAAAAAAAAGAAAGAAAATATAAACGTATTTTTATAACATAAGAATAATATAATAATAAATATATTTGAATGAATAATTTTATTAAAGAAAAAAATAATATTGACCATTGATATTTATTGAAAATAATATTTTTGTGTATATGTATGATTAACCTATAAAATTTAATATATTCATAATCATTCCTATTTATCCTATTTATTTTATTTTATTTTAGATGTTAGATGTTAAATATGGATTGGTAATCATATAACAATTTATTTATTTATTTATTTATTTATTTATTTATTTATTTATTTATTTATTTATTTATTTATTTATTTATTTATTTATTTATTTATTTATTTATTTATTTATTTATTTATTTATTTATTTATTTATTTATTTATTTATTTATTTATTTATTTATTTATTTATTTATTTATTTATTTATTTATTTATTTATTTATTTATTTATTTATTTATTTATTTATTTATTTATTTATTTATATATAAAAAAATACTTTGGATATAATAGTAATATTTTGTACTACAAATTTTTTTTAAATAATATAAAACTTTATTATTATGAAAAATTAATATACAGATTAGTTTTTCATAATAAATCATTTTTATTATTTTTTTTATTTTTATATATATATCTTGTAATTTTTATATATATACTAAAAAGTAAATGAAATACATATTACTTTATTTTACTTTAAATTTTTACATAATTATAATAATATTATTTGAATAATATTGTTTAGATATATATATAGCTTATTAATATTTTACCAGAATAGTCATTTCTTATATAATACTATAATATAATAGATTTTCATCATTTATATAGAAGTCAAAATTTGAAAAATAATCATTAATAGAATTTAAAATATTAATTAAAATGACACGTAATCTTTTTTTATAAGATGATTGGAAAATGTTTACATTTTTTTTAATTATTTTACTACATTAATTATTTACATATTTTTACTAATATTTTTACTTATAAATCCCATATTTAAAAAAAAAATAATTTAAATTAAAAAAAATTATATATATATATAATAATTTATTTTTTTATATATATATATTATAGTAAAGATTTTATGAGAAAGTCAAAAGTTTAAAAAAATAAAAAGAAAAAAATAAAAAAAATAAAAAATAAAAAAAAAATAACATAAAAGATAAAAATTATTTAAAAAAGAAATATCGATAATTACTTTTTTTTTATATCGATAATTATATATATATAGAACATCTTTTAAATAGTAATAATCAAAAATATAATGTAAAATTTTTTTTTGATACATATATATAAATTATTAGTATAATAATTACATATGAATATATACAATATTAATCATTCTTTACGGATAATCAATAATATCTTATCTATGTATATATATACTTAACAATAGAATTATAGAATTTAACAGAAAATAAAATAAAAAAAAATGAAATTCTTATCAAGTGCTTCATTATTATTACTTGGTTTAGCAGGCTTTGCCAACTGTGAAAATGGAAAGAAATTCGATCCTGGTAAAATATAATACTTTAAAATAATTAATGATTATTTAAAATTTTGTATTTTAAATAAAACTAACTTTATATATATATATATATTTATAATATAATGTATAAACAATACGTTTTCATTCTTATTATTATTATTATTATTCTTTATAAATAATATTCAATATTTAAAATATATATGATAATTAAGAATTTACTGCAGTAACGTTAGTGGAATTAAAATAATATATCAATAATATAATAAATTTTTAATTTTCATTTTTTAATTTTAATAACAATATATTTATCATAAATAATATAATATTCAATATAAATAATTTAAAATTAATTTAAAAAAAAAATAGTTGTTCAAGTGTTATAAAGCTCGCTCATTCTTCAACTGGTTACAGAGTAATTAAATATTTCATTCTTAATATTAATCTTTTTAATAATATATATATATATATATACATTCTATTATTTCTTATAATAATATTTTAATTTTTTTTTTTTTTTTTATGATATATATTAAATAGCTCCACTCTCACGGAGTTTCTTATGGTTCTGGTTCAGAACAACAATCTGTTACTGGTTACCAGGATGCTGATGACACAAATTCATTATGGACTATCCATGGCGCTTTAAATACCTACTGTACAAGAGGGTAAAAATAAAAATATACATATAATAATAATGATAATAATAGTAATTCATCCTTTTTATTATTATAAAAATTATATCATAAACTTATTTCTTTTTCTTTTTCTATTTTATTTTTTTTTTTCCAATAATTGTATATTTTTCAACATTAACAAAATATAACATTAACTAAACATTAACAAAAAAATTGAAATTTCATTTTGGAACAAATTTTATCATATAATGGATGAAAAATCAATTTACTAATAAAAATAAAATTATAGTACTCCGTAAGTATTGATAAAATAAAGAAAAAAATATTTATCATTTATTATTATTAATTATCATTATTATTTATTTCAAATTTATTAATTTTATTAATTATACAATAATATATTTTATATATATATTTAAAATATATATTTAAATATATATTATAACTAAATAGAATAAAATGTGGTTCTGTAATTCGTCTTAAGCATTTAAATACTGGTAGATGGCTTCATAGTCACTTATACCGTTCACCATTATCAAATCAACAAGAAGTTAGTGCCTTTGATGGTTCAGATACTGGTGATAATTGGGAAGTCCGTTGTGTTGGTAAATAGATAAAATATAAATATACATATTTATATTTTTATTCAATTTATATACATTATATATATATATATATTATATTACATTTTAAATTCTTTAAATCATAAATGATATTGATTTATAAAATTATTTTTTTTTATATCTAATTAAATCTATATTTATATGTATATATTACATATACTAATAATTATTAAAATATATATAAATTCTAAATAATTTTTAATTTTTTTAATATATTAAAAAAAAAAAAAAAATAGATGAAAGTGATGAATATTGGGTTCGTGAAAAAGATGTTAGATTATTCCATTTAGATACCAGTAAATATTTAACTAGTTCTCAACATTTCCAATTCCGTAATCCAATTCCAGGTCAATTAGAAGTTGCTGCTACTGATAGAACAAATGAACAAACTAAATGGCATACTTTAGAAGGAATTTATTTCAGTGATAATACCAAAACTAATTAATTACATACTTTTAAATTATTTAATTGAATTAAATAATAATAAAAAATAATATATATATTTAATAAATAATAAAATATAAAAATAAAAAAATAAAAAATAAAAAAAAAAAAAAATTAATAATAATAATAATAATAAGTAGTTACCGTCACAATAAAATAAAAATAAATTGATATATATTTTGATATGATATATTTTGTAATATACAAGTATTTATAATTATTTAAATTTCAAAAAAAAAATAAAAATCATTTTTTTTTAGCAAAAGAATAGAATTTATCTAAAAAAAAAAAAAAATTAATAAAAATAAAAATAAAAATAAAAATAAAAAAAAAGTAATTAAAAAAAAATTCTTGCAAACATTAAATTATATAAAATAAAACCAAATAAATTAATAAATATTAATAAAAAATAAAAAATATAAAATATAAAAAATATTAAGTAAAAAAATAAAAAATTAAAGTAAAAAAGAAAAAAAAATTGATCATCAATTTATGATGACCAAATAACAAATATAATATTATATATTTATATATATTATTATAATAAATTTTTTTTTTTTTAATTTTTTTATCTTTTTTTATTATTATTTTTTTTTTATCTTTATGGATAATATAATATTTAACATTTAGTTCAACAGTAATATTAAATATTAATCATATATTATAAAACGAATTAAGAATAAAAAATAAAAATTTAATTATTATTATTTCTCATTTATTAGTAATTATTTATTAGTTATTATTTATCTTTTCTATTTAACCTAACAGTTAAAATAATGTAATACAGTTGCATTAACATTATTATTAAATAAATAAGGGTAATTAAAGTTTAAATTTTTATAGTAATTAATAATAATAATTTATGTTTTATGTTTTTATATTATTTTAAAAAAAAAAAAAATATTAATTTTTAAATCAACCTACCTTAACTTTAAAAGAAATATACTTTATTATAAAATATATAAAAAATTTATATTATTTTAAGTATTAAGGAATAATGTTAATTTTTATTTGATTAAAATTCTTTATATAACTGCCAAAGAAAAAGCTTAATATTAAAACACAAAAAAACACAAAAAAAAAAAAAAAAAAAAAAAAAAGAAAAGAATATTGATTATATAAATTATAGTATTTAATAGTTAACAATTTTTTTTTTCATTTCATTAAAAAAAATTAAATTATTAACTTTTCTTTGAAATAAAAAAGAAAGTTTCAGTAAAATAAAAATTAAAAAAATAAAGAAAAATTTTTTTTTTTTGTTTCTTGAATTTTTGAATTTTTGTTTTTTGCATTAATTTTTTTAAAAAAAAAAAAAAAAAAAAAACAATGTTAAATGTAACAAACTTTAAATTATACTATATACTTATTATTATATTATATATAATTTAATTTAAAGAAAATAATAATAATAATAATCTAAAATGTATAATATAATTTATTACTTTATTAATCATTATCTTTTTTTTTTTTAAATAAAAAAATAATTATTTTTATAAATATATGATTAAAAAAAATTACAATAATAATAATAATAATAAAAGAAAAATAGCATATATGAATATATTAATTATAAACTATAAATTAATAAAAGTATAATATAATAAATTTAATAATAAATAAAAAAAAAAAAAAGAAAAAAGGAAAAAGAAAAGAAAAGAAAAGAAAAGAAAAGAAAAGAAAAGAAAAGAAGAAGAAGAAGAAGAAGAAGAAAAATATAAAAACCAATAAAAACAATATGGGATGTAAAATATCAATTCATGATTCAGATTTTAAGGATGATGAACAATATAAACAACTTAATCAATTAATGTTAATGAAAAATATAAGTTATAAAGATATATTGAATCTTGATCGATTGTAAGCAATATATACTTTTTTTTTTTTTTTTTGAAAAATGATCATTAATAAATGATATATAAAAATGAAAAAAATTTTAAAATAATTATCATTATTCATTTATCTTTTTTTTTTTTTTTGTTAAAAATCTATAATATACATCTATAAAGAGAATTATGTAATATTGGTTTAAAAAATATACCTGATAGTATCTCATGTCTTTCTCAAAATTTAAAGCAACTGTTTGTAATCATTTATTATAATTAATTATTATTAAAAAAAAATTCATTACTAATATCTTCTTCTTGTCATTTATTTAATCTATTTTTTTTCTACAAATTTTTTTCTTTTATACTATATATTTCAATCCAAAATATTTAAATTTCGTATATACTCACATATATATATGATAGAATTACAAAAGATAACGAAATTGTAACAATACCGTCAAATATAAATCGATTAAAACAATTAACAAAAATGTACTTAATCAATTTCAATTTTAATATTAATATTATTAATATGCATCATATAATACAACAACAAAAAAAAATTTTTTTAATAAAATAATATATAATAATAATTTACAAAAAAAAAAAAATATTTATATATATATATATAATATATATCATATATAGTGACTTTTCAAATAATAAATTAGAAGATCTACCTAAAGAATTATTTAAACTTAGAAATCTTGAAACATTGTAATATAATGAATTATTAATTCTATTTTTTTTATTATTATTAAATTTCATGAAATAATATAAATCTATTTAACATAATTAAATAATTAATATTTTTATTTATACATTTATATTCATATTGTTATATCTATTGATTATAATATATACTATATATATATATATATATATATTCATATTCATATAAAAATAAAAATAAAAAAAGAAAATTAGGATATAATCATTTAAAAAGAATATCATCAGAAATAAAAAATTTGGAATCATTATCCATATTGTAAATAATCTACATTCTATAAACATAATAATAATAATAACATAGGATACGAAATATAAAATAAAAAATAAAAAAATGATACGAATTATTATAAACTAAAATAAAAATTTTTTATATTATTATATAATATAAATATATATATATATTTAAAAGAAATATTGAAAGTAATAACATTGATACCATTCCAAGTGATTTATTACAAATAAAAACTTTAGTATATTTGTAGGTGTACAGTACACTATACACTATATATAATTTATCAATTTAAATAAAAGAGGAAGAAAAAAAAAGATAAAATACAATAACAATCTCTCTTTTTTTTTTTTTTATCCTCCTCCTCATTTTATTTTAACTCTATTTTTCCTTACCTATCTTTACATATATTTATATAAAATTATAGAAATTTTCAAAACAATAATATATCAATTCTACCAGAAATAATAAATAATAATAGTTTACTATCTGAAATGTATCAATCATATTATTATAAAATAAAATAAAATAAAAACTAATTTAACTAATATATATTAAGAAAATGTATATATAAAAAAAAAAAAAAGAAAAGAATTTTTTTTATTAATAATATATATATAACTGTATATTTAATGGAAATTAAAATAGATATGCTAAAGGAAATAATATTAATACAATACCGTCTTCATTTGGAAAATTAATTAATCTTACAACATTGTAATTATAAATTATACCAATATTAATATATTACTATAATTATAACAATAAAATTAATAAAATTAAAAATAAAACTCTTTAAAACAATATATATTTTACCAATATTTCTTTGCACATAAATTTATTTTTTAACAATACAACATTATGATTATTATTATTATTATTATTATTATGGAATATATATATATATAGTGATATTAGAAATAATAAAATTAATAATATACCCAGTGAAGTTTCAAATATTTCTAAATTAAGATGGTTGTAAGTTTAACCTCATAAAATATCAATATTAATTATATAATAATACAAATAATAATAATAATAATAATAATAATAATAATAATAAATAAAAATATAATTCTTTAATTCATTTTTTTAATATTATACTATCTAAAAAGATTAACGGATAATGAAAATGAAAACGATAAAGATACAAAAGAAAATGATGGTATTTTATTTTTATCAAAAAAAAATATATAAATATATATAATATATAAACAAATTATTAATAATATGTAATGATAATATTTATTGTATATATATAATATAATAGATCATGAATATGAAATTTTATCATTATTTAAAAATACAGATGATAATTCAGAAGAAATTTTTAAATCTTCCGAGGACAAAAATAATTCTAAATTAGATAATAAATCCAATATTTATAATCAATTGATTTTAATGAAAATACTGTAATTATATAATACATAATAAATAAATAAATAAATATATTACATATATATGGAAATGGAAATAATAATAATAATTTATAATAATTAATATATATCTATATATATATATATTAGACGGTTAAATGATTTGGATTTAGAAAATGTACCAAAAAAAATTGGTTATCTTAAAAACTTGGTTAAACTGTCAGTTTCATAATTAATCAATTATCAATAATCTTTTTTTTTATTTTAAAATATATTAAAAACTAATAAATTATATTATATATATATTAAATATTATATATTATTTCTTTTATTTATTAGTGATTTAAATAATAATGAATTAACGCATATCCCAGAAGAATATAAAAATTTACAAAATTTAAATGAATTGTAAATTTCATTATATCTACATATAATATAAATATAAATATAAATATACAAATATTATTATTATTATTATTAACATCAATATATGGAATCATTTAATATTTATTAATAGAAATCTTGGAAATAATCAATTTTCAGAATTTCCTATAATTGTGACACAATTACAATCATTAAAGAATTTGTATGTTATATCATAAATACACAATAACACATATAAATAATAATAATAATAATAATAATAAAAATAACATAAGATTTGTTAATATATATTAATATATATATAATATTTCAATATATTTAGAATTTTAACTAAGAATAAAATAAAAGTAATTCCCAACGAAATTATAAATATGAAAAAACTGGAAATATTGTAAAATATTATTTTCTACAATATAATAAAAATCATTATAAAAAAAGAATAAAAATTGAAAATTGGAAAAAAAATAATTAATCATTATATTTAAAATTGTATATATATATATATATATATAATAACTATAACTATATAGAGAGTTACAATATAATATTATTAAAGAAATACCAGATTATATCAAAGAATTACAAAGCCTAGAAGAATTGTAATTATTAATTATCCAAATAAAAAAAAATATAAGAATAAAATGAAAATTTAACATTTATATATCTAATAAATTATTATATATATATTTTAATGAAATATTAATACTAATAATAAAAAATAATTATAAAATATGATTTTAATAATAATAATATAATCATCCAAATTAAAAAAAAAATATTTAAAAAAAAAAAAAAAAAAAAAAAAGAAATCTAACAAAAAACTTAATACATTCTATTGGAAATGGATTATTGTTAATAGAAAACCTAAAAATAATGTATGTTAAAATCAATTAATACTTTTTATGATATAAAAAAAAAATTATGATAAATTTATGATAATTCATTTTCAAAAAAAAAAAAAATAAAAATAAAAAAGTATAAATTATTAAATAAAAATAATAAAATATAGATATTTAGGTCATAATAAACTAAAAATTTTACCGAAAACAGAAGTAGCTTCTAATAGTCAACTTAAAGAATTGTAATATATATATATAATATAAAAATTAAATATTAAGTAAAATATATAATTTCTATAATGAAAATACTAATAATTTCTAATAAATTAACTATGATTTAATAAAATATATATATTTATATATTTATATATATATATTTTAAATTTTCAGATATATTAACGATAATTTATTAGAAAAAATTTATATTAATTTTGAACAACTTAATCACTTAAATAAACTGTAAGTATATATATATATATATATTTTTTTTATAATTATTATTATTTATAAAAATTAAAATATAATAAAACTTTATTTATATATAATAATAATAATAAAAACTAATATATATTATTATTAAAGTGATTTAGATAACAATAAAATCAATCTACTACCTCAAAGTTTAAAAGATACAAAAACTATTTATGAATTGTAAATTTTATATATATAAATATATATAACTTAATAAAAAAATATTAATAAGAATATATATATAATACTAATAAAAAATTGTTTTATTTAATTATTACAATAAAAAATAATAATAATAATAATAATCATAGATATGTCAGAAATAACAAACTTACAAAATTTTCCCCAATAGAAATAATGAACTCATTAACAAAATTGTAAAATATTAATATAATGATAGAAGTCTATAATTATATATTTATTGATTTATTTATTTATTATCTTTTTATTAATAATGATTATATTAATATATATATATATATTTAAAAAAAAAAAAAAAAGATTTATATCTCATGCTAATTTAAATTCAATACCACCAGAATTATTTAATTTATCCAATATTATTGAATTGTAAGTATAGATAAATAAAATATATTAAATATAAAATATAAAAAAAAAATAAAAAAAAATAAAAAATATAAATATAAATATTTATAATATATAAAAATATTATGAATTATTTTATTTACAAAATATATAAATTTAAATATATAATATATTACAAGATCAATTCATGATACCCATATATATTCTATACCAGATAATATTTATAATATGAAAGAACTTAAAAAATTGTAAATATAATTTATATTATATACAATATATGAACATATAATAAAGAAAAAAAGAAAATAATGAAAAAAAAAATTTATATATATACATATATATATATATATTTAATTATAAAAAAATTTCTATTATTTACCATTTTATTTATATATATAATTATAACAGATATTTTCAAAAAAATAAAATTAAAAAATTACCTAATACTATTGGAGATTTAAAATCCTTACAAGAATTGTAATTATTTTTTTTATAAGCTTTAATAATATATATATAGATATTTAGATATATTTAATAAATACTCAACATATATCAAGTCATATCATATATCATCAAGTTTAAATAACTAAAATTTTATAAATATTTTTTAAAAAACTTTTATTTTATTATATTATAAAATTTATATTATAATAATATCACTTAAAACAAAACAAAACAAAACACTATAAAGATATTTATTCTCAAATGAAATTGATGAAATACCGGAAAGTATTGGTTCTTTAGAAAATCTAATTATATTGTAATGAATGAATAAATTAAAATAAATTTAATAATATTAATAATAATAATAATTTTTTTAAATGATCGATCCAATTATAATATACTTATTTTTATATTTTATATATACCTAATATTATATCTAATATATATATATATATATATATAATAAATATTAAAGAAATCTCGATAATAATAAAATAAAAGAAATACCTAATACTATTGAAAATTTAAAAACCTTAAAAGAACTGTAATTATAAATATAGCTATATATATATATATTATTACTTTTTTAAAAATTTATCAATTAATATTATTAACTACTTATTTAAATATATATATACATATATAATATACACAATAAAACTAATTAACCATAATAAATTCTTCAAAAAAAATGTATATATAAAGTACATTATCCAATAATAAAATATCAAAAATTAATATTGATTTCACAAAAATGAAAAATTTAACATCACTGTAAATATTATCTATTTATATTATTTATTTTATTATTTTATAATAAAAGAGAAACGATACGATATAATGATTTTAATCAATAATAAAAAATAATAATAAAAAGAAATAATGCATATATTAACCGTTATTTTATTTTTATAAAATCTTATTAAAAAAATAACAATAATAATTAGTAATATTAATAATAATCCTCTATCTGAAAAAAAAGAAAATATAAATATAAAATATTTAAAATTGCATTTAAAATCATTGTAAGAATAAAAATATAATATTATTATTTATATATTTATAATTTAATATATATATATTTATTGATTTACTAATAATAAATATTTTTTATCAATTATAATTATTATTGTGTTATTATCATTGCTATTATTATTATTATATTACTATTACTATTTTTATCATTATTATTATTATTATTATTAAATTTTAATAATAATAATAAAAAAAATAGTTCATGTAATGATATTATTAATAATGAAAAAAATAAGAAAATTAGTATATTTGAAAATGAAGATGATCAATCTATAAAAAGGAATTTAAAATATTTATCAAAAGAAAAAGAAAAAGAAAAAGAAAAAATGAAAGAAAAAATGAAAAAACAACAAGATGAATCAAGTTCAAATGAAAAACATAAGAAAAATAAGAAAAATGAAACCTCATTGATATTAAAAAACCACAAAGATATTAATACTAATAATGAAATAAATTATAATGAAAATGATAATAATAAGGATAATTTTAATGATAATGATAATACTAATGAAAATAATAATTATAATAATAATGAAAATAATAATGATAATAATAATGATAATAATAATTATAATGATGATAATGATAATGATAATAATAATGATAATGGTAATAATAAAGATAATGATAATGATAATGATAATGATAATGATAATGATAATGAAAATGAAAATAATATAAATAAAGATACCACCTATATTGATGATGAGGAAAAGGAGAAAAGCAATAGTAATAGTACCAATAACAACAATAACAACAACAATAACAGCAAAAATAATAATATTAAAAATAATAATAATAATAATAATAATAATATTTTAAATTATAGTGTTAAAAAGAATAAATCTAAACCTGATTCAATATTAATACATGATGATCAAGAATTAAAGAAAAAACATAAAATAAAATCCTATAGTAAATCATTAAATGATAATAGTAGTATAAGTGATAAAGAAAATATTTCTAAAAGAAATAAATATTTAAAAAGTAATAATAATACTAATAATAATAATAATAAAGACGACAAAAAATCAATTCATAGTCATAAAGAATTAAAATATATAAATAATATTCAAAATAAAAATAATATCAATAATAATAAAAATAATGATAATGATAATAATATTATAAATGAAAAAAATAATAAAAGTTTAGAAATGAATAATGAAAAAGATATAGAAAAAGATATTATTCCATTTTCTACTAAACAAAATAATAGTCAAATTACAAATGATATATACCTAATAAATATTCCTAATAATCATGAAGAAAATGAAAATTCATCAATAGATACGAATAATAAATATTATAAACAAAATAATATTAATAATAATAATAATAATAATAATAATAATAGTTATAGTGATGATGATGATGATGATGATGATGACAATAATATTCATTCAATAAAAAATAATTATTATAATCATGATTATAATCATGATCCAAAAATTGAATTATTATTAAATCAAAAAGAAAAAGAATATCCTGAATCAAATCATTCTTCTGAATATATTACCATTAAAAATACTAATGAATTTACGAGTGAAAAACCTACACCTTCCTTAAATGAAACCCTTATCTCCGAAGAAAATGATAATAATGAAAATGAAAATGACATTATTCCTCTAAAATTAAATTCACATTATTTTCATAGTAATGAAAATATGAATGAAAATGATGCTGATGATGATGATGATGATAACGATGATGAAACTCATAATAATTATCTTTACAATATTAATAATATTAAAGAAAATAATAATAATAATAATAAAACAATAGATGACAAAAATTATTATCATCATCATTATTATCATCGACCACATAATCATCAAATAAGTAATAATAATATTAATAATGATAATGAAGTCAATAATAATATTAATGAAATGATGAAAATGAAAAATCGACCCTCCAATAAATATTTAAAAACAAAAAAATCAAATAATATATCCAATATATCAAATTCTTTTATTAATAATAATAATAATATTATTAATGATACGAATAATAACAAGGAAAAAAAAAATGACAACGATAATGACAACAATAATTCAATAATAGTAAATGATTCCTATAATTTTAATGAACCTATAACCACAACAATAGAAAAACATAATAAATCTGTGACTGAAAATTTAGGTTATGATAATATGGAACAATTACAATCTGAATTTGTAGAATTTATAAAATCATATTCAAAAAATAAAGAATTATATGATGAAAAAAAATCAATAAAATCATTTTATTCTCAAACCATATCAAATAATAAACAAAATAATACTAATCATAATACTAATAATACTAATAATAATGATGATGATGATGTAATAATAACTAAAAAATTAAATGAAAATAATAAGAATAATAATAAAAGTAGTAATACTATAACGAATAATACTATAACTAATAATATAACGAATAATACTATAACTAATACAAATAATACTAAAAATGATTATCCTAATGATTTAATAAGAATTAATAGTATTGACTCGGATATAAATTATTCTTTAGATATATCCTAAATGAAGAAAAAAAAGAAAAAAGAAAAAAGAAAAAAGAAAAAAAAATTTTTTTGGAAATATTTCAAATATTACAAATGAAAAAAAAATAACCATCATAGAATAAAATTTATTAAGTAGTAATTGTAAGAATAACAGTATATAATATTAAGATACATCTTAACATTTGTTTGTTTTTACTTGATCATTTTATTTATTTATTTATTTTTATTTCTATTTTTTTTTACTTGATCATTTTATTTATTTATTGATTTATTTATTTTTATTTCTATTTTATTTTACTTGATCATTTTATTTATTTTTTTATTTTTATTTCTATTTTATTTTACTTGATCATTTTATTTATTCTTTTATTTTTATTTCTATTTTATTTTACTTGATCATTTTATTTATTCTTTTATTTTTATTTCTATTTTATTTTACTTGATCATTTTATTTATTCTTTTATTTTTATTTCTATTTTTTTTTTTTTTAAATTCTATCTTATTTTTATTTTTATTTTTTTTTTAATCTTATTTTTAATTCACTATTATTATTTATTTTATTGAACTATTATTTTCATTTTATTTTATTTTATTTTATTTTTTAATAATAATTTTTTTTTTTTATTATTATTATTATTATTATTATTATTCAAATCACCTCTAAAAAACATTAGCCATAGCAATACAATCCTTGTTAAAGAGATTACAACTAACACATTCTTCAACATTTCTTGGATTTGATACATCAACATTCCAACCAGAATTATCATTATTACAAATAACAAATCTATCACCACGGTCTCTAAATTGGAACTTATTCTTTGGAGCTCCCATTAAGTGGACAACACAACAGACATCATCTTTGAATCCAACAGTTGCACAATCACCACTTCTAATATATTTCTGTTCTCCCATAACTAAGGTAGAAAGCATTAAAGTAAATAAACAGAAAACACTCTTAGATCTCATGTTGAAAAGAAGGAAATAATTGTTATTAATTAGACTACTGAAGGTAGAAGGTTAGTTAAAGAAAAAAAAAAATAAACTAAAAACTATAGATATAGTAATCAAATTGATATTTTTTTCTTATATTGATTTATATTGTTTTTTTTTTTTTTCATTTTCTTCGTAAAATTTTACCCTTTATATATTTTTCATAATTTTTTTTTTATTATTTTATTTTTTCGATACAATTATTAGCATATGGTTAAAAGAAGATGATGGAAATCCTTAAAAAAGCTTTTATATTGTTTTTTTAATATGACTTATCTATATAAATAATTGTAGTTATTATTTATAGGAATGGTATATTATTCAAATAGAAAATATATATTAATAATATAAATGAAAATTTTTTTTGTTCTCAAAAATACAAAATTCAATCAAGGACAAAAAAAGAAAAAAGAAAAAAGAAAAAAAAAAAAATAACAATTATAGAAATATTCATACATAAAATTAATTATTTAAATTAATTATTTTATTAAAATAATTCTATTCATTGTTATTACTATTATTGTTATTAAAAAAATAGAATATATCAATAAATTAAATTTATTAATAATAATATTGAGTCATTTTTTTTTTTAAAAAAAAGCCCACAATTTGTACATCATCTTTATTAAGCGTTTAAATATTAATATGCATGAATCATAAATAATAAATCCGTTATTGAAAATTTAGGATATGATAATATGGAACAATTACAATTTGACAATTTGAATTGATAAAATCTTAATTCAAAAAATTAAGAATTATATGATGAAAAAAAAAAAAATCAATAAAATCATTTTATTTTCAATCAATATCAAATAATCAACAAAATAATAACTAAAAAGTGGTAGTATTATAATAATACTAAGAATGATTATTATAATGATTTAATAAGAATTAATAGTATTAACCTCTGATATAAATTATTCTTTAGATATATCCTAAATGAAAAAAAAAATAACCATCATAAAATATCATTATCATTATAATAAAATCTAGTAAGTAGTGATTGTAAGAATAACAGTATAGTATATATATTGTGATAATTAAATCATAAATTAACAATACTAAAACTTGAAAAGAAAAAATATATATATTTATTAATACATGAAAATTATAGACAATTAGAGAAAAATAAAAAAGTGTTCATAGTAAAGATAATTAATAAAATAGTTAAGAAATTTTATAATAATAATAATAACAATAATAATTATTATAATTATTATTAATAAATAAAAAGTATATTAATATTTATAATATTTATATAAATATGAATATATTATATATATTATATATATTATATATATATATAAAAATTAAAAAAAAAAAAGTCTAAATAAGAATATACCCATTTATTTAAACATATATAAAAATATAAAAAAAAAAATAAAATAATAATAAAATAATAATAAAAAAAATAAAAATTATAGAATAAATTTTTAGTTCAAAAAAAAAAAAACTTGTGTCATATTTATTTATTTATTTATTCATTTATTTATTCATTTATTCATTTATTTAATATATATATATATATATATATATTTATTTATTTATTTATTTATTTATTTATTTATTTATTTATTTATTTATTTATTTAATAATTTATTTATTTATTTATTTATTTATTTACTTATTTATTACTTATTTATATATTTACTTATTTAAACATAATTTATTTATTTATTTATTTATTTATTTATTTATTTATTTATTTATTTATTGATTTATTTACTTATTTATTGATTTATTTATTGATTTATTTATATATTTATTGATTTATTTATTTATTTATTTATTTATTTATTTATTTATATATTGATTTATTTATTTACTTATAATATATTTATTTATTTAAACATAATTTATTTATTTATTTATTTATTATAAATTTATTGATTTATTTATTTATTTAAATGAAAATTTATTGGTCAATATTTTCAAGTAATAATTTTTTTTTTTTAATTTATATATTTATCAATTTTTTGAAGAAAATCATTTAAATAAAAAAAAAAATTCATTTTCGTCGGAATAAAACAAAATTTGAAATTTTATATAAAATTTATATAAAATAAAAAAAAATATAATAATAATGCCATTACCAACTAAAGTTTTATTAGAAAAGGTTACACCATTCTGGAAAGCCGCTGGTGTTAGGTATATTTAATAAATTAAAATAATGTTATAATATAACATAATATAATTAATTATTATTTTTTTTTTATTTTAATATAATTTTTTTTAATATCCATCCATAAATGATTTCTAAATTCTATTTTTTTTTAATATATTTATATATTCAAATTAAAAATCATTAATACTCAAAAAATAAAATAAAAATAATAATAATAATTAAATAAATATATAACATTGTTAATATATAAAATGATAAAAACATTTATAAATAATTAATTAATTAATTAATTAATAGTTATTTAGAAGTTTTAAATATTTCAACTCGTGCTTTACAAAATTCCTTAAAGGCTGAACATTTAAAATTTTATTTAAACAGAGAAGATGGTATTAACATTCACAGAAATAATTTAAATAATGGTCTTCCAGATGATGTAATGTTTAAATAATTTTTTTTTATTAAAAATTAAAAATAAAAAAAAATGAAAAGCATAAAATTAAAATTTTCTAACATTTCTATATTATAATGTATAATCATCTACAGAGTAATAGTAAATCAGGAAACAATTGAAAATAAATATATATATAACAAAAAACAATTAATAAATATACAAAATAAAAACTATTATGAAATTTAATAATAATTCTAAAATAGAAAATAAAGCAAAACGAAACAAAAAAAAATAAATAAATAAAAATATAACAACATTAAAATATAAAAATATGTATAGAATCAAAATATTTATTGAATACAATTAAAAAAAAATATATATATAAAAAAATAAATTTAATAAAAAAAAATAACAATAATAATAAAATTAATAAATTACAAAATTACAATTAATAATTAACGGAAATGCCTTTCGTCATTTATATATTTTCATTTTTAAACATTGAATATATAAATATATGTTATATATGTACTCTTCTTCTGAAATCAGATATTCTTATTTATCAACTATTTATTAAATTTATTTATACTTTAATGTATTGTGGTTTAAGTATAAGATATAGAATTTATGGAGTATATTATAATATATTGTGATATTTAAGTATGAAATATAGAATGTATTATATATATTTTAAAATATGAAATATAAAATATATTATATTATATGTATGTTAAAGTATGAAAATAGAATATATTATATATATGTTAAAGTATGAAAATAGAATATATTATATATATGTTAAAGTATGAAACATAGAATGTATTATATATATTTAAAAATATGAAATATAGAATATTTTATTAAATTAGTACTATATATCATTTCAATATAATATAATATAATATAAATATTAAATACATAAAAAATAAATTTCATATATGTCTGAACATTCATATGGTTAGGTATATTCATTATTATCAATTTTATATTTAATTAAATAATTCTTTAGCCTTTTTTTTATTTCATTTGGTCGTAGAATTAATCATGATTTCTATATATATATAAATATATGTTCATTATCCTAATGTGTTATATCAAAAAACTTTGGTTTGTACGTATGGCATATAACCTTACACATTGTACTTAATTTTAGTATTATATATTGTAGTAATTAATATACATTTTAAATTTTCATTCTCTTGAATTTTTTTTTTTTTTCATTATTAATTTTGATAATATTATTGTACATGTGAAATATTAAAATCTTGTTATTTTTTTTATTAAAAGTGTAAAGTGATAAAAAAAAATAATATGTTATATTAAAATAAAATATATAATAGAATAGGCAGTTGCTTTAAATGAATAAAGTCTTCTTTTTTTAAAAAAAAAAAAATCAATTAAAATAAAATTATTTTTTTCTTTAAAAATACTCAAAATATTCATTAATTACTTCACTATATCACTATATCAATAATAACTATTACTCTTCTTTTTTTTTTTTTTTTTTTAATTTCATTCATTATATTTATTATACAATTAATCATAAAAATATTAGAATGTTTTATACTACTATTTAAAATATTACTATAATTAAAACTTTTATTATACAAAATAAAAATATGTTCTAATCCTTTATAAATATTAATTTTTTTTATATTATAATTTATTATAAATGAATAATGAATAATTTATTGATATTAAAAATTATTCATTTATAAAAATATTATATAAAATAATTAACTAATACTAAAGTAAAAAGAAAAAAGAAAAAAGAAAAAAGTATTTTAAAATAAGAATGATAATTTTAATTTTTTT
>MCFG01000025.1:0-2500 GCA_002104895.1 Anaeromyces robustus | reverse complement strand
AAAAAAAAAAAAAAAAAAAAAAAAAAGATAAACTCCTAAAGTCAATAAAAAATCTTTTTTTTTTTTTTTATACCTTTAAAAATTTTATTTTTTATTTTTGTTATAAAAAAAAACAATTTATTATAAAAAAGTTTTATTCATCTAATATTAAATTTAGATAATAATCCAATTAAACAGTAATAATAAAAGCTAAAAGAAAATCACAATAAAAAAAACAATAACAATAAAAGGAAAAATAAAAATACTTCCTTAATAACCAACAGAAAAAAGTAATTTTTTTTTTTATTATTATCATTATTTATATACTTTTTTGTTGTTTTTTTTTTTTTTTTTAAAAAAAAAGAACAAAGAAAAGAAAAAAAAATTGATAAAAATAATAAATAAATAAATAAATACTATAATAATATTAATAATACTAAGAATAAATATGATAATATTCAATAAATTGAATAATAAATCTCATCAAAATAAATAAGTTTTAAATTTCAAATAATTGATTGTTAAAAAAAAAAAAAAAAATTGTAATTCACACATATAATAAAAGATAATAAAATCAAGAAAAAAAAAAGATTTCACACAAAATAATATATATTAATTATATATATAAATAATAATTTTAAATTAATATTTTTTTAAAAATAAATCAATAATAATAATATAACTAATTTTATCATATTAATATTTTTTTTTTATTTATATTTATATTAAATATCCATAAAAATATTTTACAGAAATATTAAATAATTAATTTTATCAAGAAAAAATTATTTTTTTCATTATCTTTTTTTTTTAAAAGACAATAAAGAGAATAATTTTGTTTCTACTTTACATTTAAATTTTTTTTATTTTTTTAATTTTCCAAAATACCCTTTATAAATAAAAAAAGTTCCCAATCTGGGACAAAGAGTAATAGTAATAATATCGACACATACTAAATGATAGAATATTTTTGTTCTTTACAAAATTTACCAATCGTCTACAGCACCTTGCTTTCATTAAAAATCTCAAAGAGTGTCACAGACAGAAGCTTAATTCAATTCTGTGATTCGTTAGTGGATGATGGTGGTTAAGAGTTAAAGAATTACCATAAACAAGTTAATTAATATTTTATAAATTATACCTTAAGGTTATGAAATAAATTTTTTTAAAAAATTAAATATATTTATAGACTTTTCTATCAAAGAATATAAAAAAATAATCCAATCCTAATTTTTTTTAAAGAAAAACAAAAAAATAATTTGAATTTATGAAGTAATCAATCAATAATTTATTAAGTTAAAAAATTTTATTTTTTTTTAATTTTTCCTTTATATAAATATATAAACAAACTATTTAAATTTATTTATATTAAAGGAAAAAGAAAAATCAAAAAAGTTTTATTAGTAATTAAAATTAAAAAATATTAAAGAATTAATCAAAATATTATAAATAATAATTTAAAAGACTTTTTATTTACTTTTTTTAAAAAAAATCATTAATTTTTAGTTAGTTTTATAACAATAGAAATTTTTTAAAAAAAAATCCTTTAAAAATTAATTTAAATATTAGATATAATTATTAAAAATCAAAACCAAAATCAAAATCAAAATCAAAATCAAATATTATCTAAAAAAATATATATTATTAGGAAAATTCATTTTATATTTAATTTTTTTTTAAAAAAATCAAAAAACAAAAACGTAAGATATATTTATAAAATTAATTTATTATCAATATCCTACTAGTTTTTAATTATTTTTGAAAAAAAACCTACCAGTCTAAGTAAATACATATTTTAAAACAGTATTTTTATTATTTAAAAAGAAAAAAAAACAACTCATACAATACTATAAATTATAAACTATAACAAAATTTTCTAATAAATAACATATAAAAAACTTTAATATCAACCTAAATTTTTTTGAAAAAAAAATCAAAAGCAATACCATATTTATCAAAATAAAGAACAATTCCCAAAAAAATAATAATAATAATAAAGTAAATTTATTAAATTTTTAATATATAGTTATTATTTTATAAACAAAAGAAAGAAAGAAAGTAAAAAAAAAAAAAAAAAAGGAATTTAAAAATGTCTCAAATATCTTATAAAATGTCAAGCATTCCATTATCCAAAATTTTATCATTCATTTCTTATAAGAATATGAACTTTTTAATTTTGGATTGCCCAACTGATAATACACTTCCCCAATACTTAAGAGAATTCAAAAGAAATAGAGTTTCAGACATTGTAAGAGTTTGTGAACCAACTTACAGTACTATCTTATTATCTGAAAATAATATTAATGTTCATGATTGGCAATTCCGTGATGGTGCTGTTCCACCAGCCAATATTGTTATTAATTGGCTTAATTTAGTTGAGAAAAAGTTTGGTCCATTACAACAAATTAGAAAAGAACAGAATGTTAATGAAGAAATGAATACTGAAAATCCAACTATTGCTGTTCATTGTGTAGCTGGTTTAGGTCGTGCTCCTGTTCTTGTGGCAATTGCTTTAATTGAA
>MCFG01000249.1:100000-105299 GCA_002104895.1 Anaeromyces robustus | reverse complement strand
TATATTTTACTGAAAGTTTTTTCTTAGGAGATGATTTTAGAATTCGAAATTTTAATCAATATTATGTAAATTTTAAGGAATATCAAGAATTTATTAATGACCATCTTAATGATCTTGACCATTCTATAATAAGAGATGGATATTTTACTGATGAAGAATGGTATGGTTTACCTTATGAAATAGATTTTGATACATTTTACTATGATCATTCTCTTATGAAATCTAAAAATGTTTCTTTAGAACATTTGACTTGGAATAATTTCTTATTAGTACAATCATTATCAGATATTCCTAGTAATATTAATAAAGAAACTATACCTCTTTTGATTGCTTTAGGTGATGATGATGAATTATTAAATTTTTTTATAGAATATACTTATGATTCAATTGGTATTAAATGGTCAAGTGATATTAAAGAGGGTGATAATGAAAATAATAGTAATAATTATAATAATAATAATAATAATAATAATAATAATAATAATAATAATAATAATAATAATAATAATAATAATAATAATAATAATAATAATAATAATAAATAATAAATAATAAATAATAATAATAATAATAATAATAATAAATAAATAATAATAATAATAATAAATAATAATAATAATTATAATAATAATAATAATAATAATAATAATAATAATAATAATAATAATAATTTATATATAAATGAATTAATTAAAAATGATGAAACTATTTTGACAAAATTTTATAACTTTTATAATTCTAAAGGTAATTTGAAATATCCTTTAGAAATGAAAAACTTAAATCAGGCTTATACCTCTTTTTTAAATGAAAGATATTCATTTTTAAAAGGAAAAGCTTCTTATTATTATTATTTTAAAAATTATTATAAAATAAACGAAGAAAGAAACATAACCTTTAATAAGGAACATAAATATAAAGCAATATATGTAAATCTACCACCAAAAAATTATAGTATTGTTAATGAAAAATTTCTTATTATTAATAAAAATAGTGAACTTTCAAAAGAATTATTAGTAAAAGCTGCTGTACAATTATCTTCTAGAGAAATGCAATTTTTTAGAGCAGAACATTTCGGTAATTTACCAACCATTAATATAAATCAAAAAAATAATGATTTAAAAATAAATAATTTTTGTAAAAATCATGAAGAATTATGTGAATTACTTCAAAATTTAAAACCATTACATATAAAAGAATTATTCAAAAAAGATAAATTTAGTGCAACCTTTTTAGAAATAAGATTATTATTACCATCTGCTATTAGAACATTTTTAAATGAATACAATATTGAAGATATGAAAAAAACTATATCAAATATTGTCAATACTAACGTGATTACGTCTAATCATATGGATATATTTTTTTTCCTTTTATATATCATAAGCATTATTTTGTTGATCATTATAATGATATTAGTATATAAAAATAGAGAACATCCTCATTTAAAAATTGTATCCCCTAATTTTTGTAATTTAATTATATTAGGATTCATGTTGAATTTCTTTAATCCATATTTCATTACTCATATCAAATCAGTTTTTCTTTGTGATCTTACTTTTATTTTTGGTATCATTTCACGTAATTTAATGATTTTACCTACATTCGTTATTACTTTTCGAATATACTTTATTTATAGTAATATTTCAAGAATTCATTTTGCAAAAAAATTAAATGATAAAAATTTATTACTTACTTTTGCTTCTATTATTTTGATTGAAGTATGTTTTGGATTTTTTATTATCTTTACAGAGTTTATACATAATAACTTTACATGATATAACAGAAAATCGTATTATATTATGTCATAATTCTTGGAAATTTCCATATATAACTTTGGTTTATATCTATTATTTTATTATTGTAAGTAGACAATGTTCTTTTTTTTCTATTTATTTATTTATTTATTATTAATTCATTGTAGAATAAAAATCATAAAAAAAAGAAAAAAAAATTTGATTAATAATATTTATTAATACTATTTATACTATTTATCTATTTATTATATATATATATATATATATTACTTTATATTAAAATATTTATAATTATTTTTATAAATTTATATAATTAATATATAACTTTTTAATATTTATCTTCATATATATAAAGATTTCTGGAATAATAATTATGATTTATAAAACAAGAAAAGTTTGTAAAAAATACGATGAAATTAAATATATTTTTATCATTTTAATTATTGTAACACTTTTAAATGTAACAGAAATCATTACATTATATATTACAAAAAAAATCATTTGCAAATTTTACACAATTACTATCATTATTTATATTATTTGTAGTTTTGTATGTGTTTATTTGTTAGTAGGATCAAGATTAATTTATATTTATAAATATCCTTTAGAAAACGGATCATCTTCCAATAATACGAATGCTCCAGGTCAAGAATTTTATAATACTGTAGATATTGTTGATTTTATTAAACTAACTAAAGATGAAAAAGAATATTATCGAGCCTATAAGAAAAATGTAAAAAGTCAAATAAAGAAAAATAAAAATAAAAATAAGAATAAAGATAAAACTAAAGAAAAAGATAAAGATAAAGAAAAAGATATAACTAGTATTGATGATCTATCTTATATAAACAATAGCCAATATAACAATGAAACATTTTATGAAGATGATTCTATTACAAATAATCCAAATAATTTCTTTTTTAACCATAGTTTAGAAAAACTTAATTCTTTATCTTTTTCATTTTCCAATTCAACAACTCTTTCATAAGATATATATTTTTCAATTCATAAGTTATAAAATTTTTATTTAAAAAACAAAAAGAAAAAAAAAAAAGATAGTTAAAAAATTATTGAAAATAATAAAAAAAAAAAAAAAAAAACATAAATCAAAAAAAAAAAAATTAAAAATTAATTACAAAGTATAAGCAAAAACGAAAAACAATAAAATAATAATAAAAAAAAAATAAATTAAATTAAAACATAACTAAATACAAATGATGATAAATAATACAAATTAAAAAAAAAATTAAAATTTAAGCTAGATTATAATAGAATTATATTATCGTAGTAAATAAAATATATAGAAAATAATATAGTTTTATATAGTATGTCATTAGAAATTAAATAAAAAATTTCAAAAAAAAAAAAATTTCAAAAAAAAAAAAAATTAGAAAAAAAAATAAAAAAAAAAATAAAATAAAATAAAAAAAAAAATAGAACAGAAAAGTAGAGCAAAAAAAAAGTAAAAGAAAAAAAAAAGTAAAAAAAGTTTAAAAAAAAAAAAAAGATATATAAAAAATATTGTTTTATTTTTATAATTATTATATTTTTATATCAATATAGAAAAAAAAAGAGAGAGAATAAATGAAAAATAAAGTAAATAAAAAAAAAAAGTATCATAGATATGATTAATTTTTTTTTATTTTTTTATTATTTTTTTTTTTATTTATTAATCTTTATTTTTTTGCTGTTGATATCAAAAATGGTGAAGAAAGAAGAATATTCTTTTTTTTTTTATTATTTTTTTTTACTTTTACTTTTTTTTTTTTTTTTAAAATTTTGAATTATTCTTAGATATAATACTAATCAGGAAATAAAAAAAAAAAATTAATTCATATATATATATATAAAAAAAAAAAAATGAAAGAAAGAAAAACAGAAAGAAAATAGAACATATGATTAGAATCTTTTTAATAATGTTCATAAGTTAAAAAAAAAAATTATATTTATATAAACATGTTAATAGTTAAAAATAAAATAAAATAAAATAAAATAAAATAAAATAAAAACAAGAATATAAATTTTATTTAATTTGTTATTTTAATAATTTATTTATTTATTTATTTATTTATTTATTTATTTATTTATTTATTTATTTTACATATAATTTTTAATTTTTCATATTAATATTAATATTAATATTTTTTTTTATTTTCTTTAAAAATCTAATTAATTAATAATATAAAATAAGAATTTATTATAAATTTTTTTTAATAAAAAAATTTTTTTGATAAATAATTCAAAAACAAAATAAAAAAAAAAAAATAAGTATTATTTTTTAATAATTAAATAATTTATTTATTTATTTAATTCATTAATGATTATCTTTTTTTTTATTATTTATTAAAAATTATTTATTATGTATTTATTATTATTATATTATTATTTTTATTTAATTTTTTAATCTTTATTTTATTTCATTTTCATTTTATTTCTTTCTTTAAAACTTTTTTTTTTCTTCTTCTTCTTTTCTTTTTATACTTATTATTATTTTTTTTTTATAAATTCTTTTTTTTTTTTTTTTTTTTTTTTTTTTTGCTTTATTAATTAGTTTTATAAATTTTTTGTTTTATTTTATTTCTTAATATTAAACACATTGAGAATAATATTCATTTATTTTATGACATGTAGATCCTGATTGACAACAAGTTGCTCCATTAAAATCTTTTCCTCCACATTGAGCCCATTTACTAGCACAATTTTGTTGAGGTTCTTCTTCTGTAGTAGGAATTTTAACAGTAACAGTTATAGTTTCTTTTACAGTAACAGTTTCTTTTTCTGTAATAGTTATTGAAATAGTACTTGGAATACATTTTGTTGATGTAGGAATAGTTTTTGTTGTTGTATTTGGCGCACAATGAAGTGTAGAAGCAGTACATTTCTCTCCATTTTGATAAGACATAAATGTACTAAAAGCTTTAGTATAACCAACACTACAAGTAATATTTGGTGGCATGGATTTAGTTTGGTAGGTACATGTTCTATATACATTTTTTGTAGGAAGTGTTTTTGCAGTAGTAGTAATAATATTAGTAGTAGTAGTTGTTGTTGATGTTGCTGTTGTTGTTGTTGTTGTTTCTGTTGTTTTTGTTGTTTTTATTGCTTTTGTTGTTTTTGTTGCACAATAAAGTGTAGAAGCAGTACATTCCTTTCCATTTTGATAAGACATAAATGTACGATAACTTTTAGTATAACCAAAACTACAAGTAATATTTGGTGGCATGGATTTAGTTTGGTATGTACATGTTCTATGTACATATGTTGAAGGGAGTGTTTTTGGAACTGTTTTTGTTATAGCAGGAGTAGTAGTAGTAGTAGTAGTAGTAGTTGTTGTTGTTGTTGTCGTTGGAATTGTTTTTGGTTTATTATTAGTAGTTTTTGGTATACAACATGGACCAAAAGCGGTACATTCAGTATTATTATAAGATGATTTAAAAAGTCCAATTGTCATTAGTTGATCTTCATTACAACTGACTGTAGTTATTGGTGGACACATTGTCAAAATACGTTTTGGCATATCAGAAGTAGTTGTCGTTGTTGTAAAT
>MCFG01000249.1:87500-97500 GCA_002104895.1 Anaeromyces robustus | reverse complement strand
TAAAACTTTTTTTTTTCTTCTTCTTTTTTCATACTTATTATTATTTATTATAAATTCTTTTTTTTACTTTCTTTTATAATTATTTTTATAATGAAGTAGTAGTAGTAATAGTTGCTGTTGTTGTTATTGTTGTTGTTTTTGGAATTATTTTTCGTGTATAATCAGTAGTTTTTGGTATACAACGTGGACCAAAAGCGAAACAACTAGTACTCTTATAAGATGATACATAAATTCCAATAGTCATTCGTTGATTTTCATTACAACTAGTTGTATATACTGGTGGACACGGTGTTCTAACTTGTGTTGTAGTATTAGTATTAGTATTAGTAGTACTTTTCGTTGATGTAAATATAGGAAGTGTTTTTGAAGGTTTTGTTGTTTTTTCTGCATTAATAACAGAAAATAAAATGAAAATTGTTAAGAATAAAGATAATAATTTCATTTTTTTTTTATAAATTTAAAACAAATAATTATTTAAATTATTTTTTTGATAATAAAGTAAATTTAATTTAAATATAAAATTTAAATTATTATTTTTCCTTAATTATTTTTTTTTTTTTATTTTTTTATTATATTCAAATTCAAAATTAATATATATTATAAATAATATATATTTAGACGAAAATGAAATGAAAATAAAGACTTTTTTCTTTTTATTAATATAAATTATATATATATTTTTATGTTTTTTCTTATATATATAGTTATAAAGTTTTGAAAAAAAAAAAAATTGAATTTCTTATAAATATTTGAATTAACGCTCAATTTTTTTTTTCAAAACTTTATAAGTTTTTTTTTTTTTTATTTGATTTTCTTTTTCCTTTTCTTTTTTCTATATTATTACTCAATGTAGTACAATAATATAATACTTCAAATTATTAATATATTGTATATATATTGTAACATTAATATTTTTTTTTTTTTTTTTTTTTTTTTAAAAAAAAATTAATATATTACAATAAAAAAATTTTAAAATTAATATTTAGTATTATTAAAAAAATTTTAATATTATTTTAAGTTTTTATTAATTATTATCTTAGTTTTTATTTATTTTATTATATTAAATTATTTTTACATATATTATTTATTATTATTTATTTAATTTAATAAATAAATAAATAAAAGAAAAAGAAAATTCTTTTTTTTATTTATTGTAATTTTTATTAAAAAAAAAAAAAAAAATCATTATTATTAAAATTTGAGACATCAATTTATCTTTTTTTAATATTGTTTTTTAATAAGTAAAATATTTTGTAATAATAAATAGATAAATAATAATAATAATAATAATAATTAATAGATTCAATATATATTTTTTAATTATTATATATAAATATATATATATATATATTTTTTTTTTAAATTTTTATTACTACATAGTAATTTATTTATTTTTTAATTATTTATTATTTTAATTCATTTTTATAAACTTTTTTTATTATTTAATCAAAATTTTAATAAATAAACCATTAATATTTTTTTTATTCTTTTTATTTTTATTATTTATTTTATTATTCTTTATTTTTTATTTTTTATTTTATCTTTTATATTAATTTTATTATTTTGTCTATATTATTTTTTATTATTTTTTAAGGTTCTCTAATTTATAATAATAAAAAACATGTAATTCTAAACTTTTATTATTTAATCAAAATTTTAATTATAGATATTTTTTTTCTTTTTTCTTTTTTTTTCTTTTTTATATATATATATTTTTTTATATAATCTTTTTCTATTAAATATTTTTTTATTTCTTTATTTTTTTTTAATTTTTATATTATTTTTTTCTAAATTTATGTTATATAACTATTTTATTTACATATTAATACTTTTATTAATATATAAATAATAATATCTTATATTCTATTTAATATTTTATTAAATTCTTTTTCTTCTATTTCTTAATGTTTTAAATTTTTATCTTTTTATTTTGTTTACTTGAAATTAAATACATTGAGAATAGTATTCATTGATTCTTTGACAGGAAGAACCTGATTCACAACAAGTTGGTCCATTGAATCCTTGTCCTCCACATTGTTCCCATTTACGAGCACAGGTAGTTGGAACATCTGGTGTAACAGTTTCATAAGATTTAACAGTAACGGTTACAGTTTCAGTAACTTTAACAGTGACGGTTTGTGGAACACAATCAGTAGATGGACTTTGTGATGGAAGACATTTAGTAGTGTAAGTACATGGTTTACCATTTTCAACAGCTGAGGCAGTTTTAACTACTGGAGCAGTAACATTGTCACACTTAATAGCCTTAGTGGTTTGACAAGTTGGAGTCTTAGCTGGTAAAGTGGTAGTGGTGGTAGTAGTAGTAATTGGACTACCAGATGGAACACACTTAGTAGTGTAAGTACATTTCTTACCATTTTCGATAGCTGAGGCAGTTTTAACGACTGGAGCAGTAACATTATCACACTTAATAGCCTTAGTGGTTTGACAAGTTGGAGTCTTAGCTGGTAAAGTGGTAGTGGTGGTAGTAGTAGTAATTGGACTGCTAGATGGAACACACTTAGTAGTGTAAGTACATTTCTTACCATTTTCAATAGCTGAAGCAGTTTTAACGACTGGAGCAGTAACATTATCACACTTAATAGCCTTAGTGGTTTGACAAGTTGGAGTCTTAGCTGGTAAAGTGGTAGTAGTGGTAGTAGTAGTAATTGGACTGCTAGATGGAACACACTTAGTAGTGTAAGTACATTTCTTACCATTTTCGATAGCTGAAGCAGTTTTAACGACTGGAGCAGTAACATTATCACACTTAATAGCCTTAGTAGTTTGACAAGTTGGAGTCTTAGCTGGTAAAGTGGTAGTGGTGGTAGTAGTAGTAATTGGACTGCTAGATGGAACACACTTAGTAGTGTAAGTACATTTCTTACCATTTTCGATAGCTGAAGCAGTTTTAACTACTGGAGCAGTAACATTGTCACACTTAATAGCCTTAGTGGTTTGACAAGTTGGAGTCTTAGCTGGTAAAGTGGTAGTGGTGGTGGTAGTAGTAATTGGACTACCAGATGGAACACACTTAGTAGTGTAAGTACATTTCTTACCATTTTCGATAGCTGAAGCAGTTTTAACGACTGGAGCAGTAACATTGTCACACTTAATAGCCTTAGTAGTTTGACAAGTTGGAGTCTTAGCTGGTAAAGTGGTAGTAGTGGTAGTAGTAGTAGTAATTGGATTCTTAGCTGGTAAAGTAGTAGTAGTAGTTATAACAACTTGAGATCCTGGTATACATTTAGTAGTATAGGTACAAGCTTTTCCATTTTCATTACCACTAAGAGTGAAAACTTTGACAGCAGTAACACTATTACAAAGATTTTTAACTTGTTTAGTTGTTTGACATTTTGGAACGCCTGAAAGAGTTTTTGAAGATTGACTTTGTGCGTTTATAGAGGATAAGAAAACTAAAAGAATATAAGAAATTAAAGTTAAAGATTTCATTTTTGCTTTTTCAAAAAGTTTCTTTTATTTATAAAGTTTATATATATTTAAATATAAATTTTTTATCAAAAAAAATTTATAATTTTAATTTTTTTATCAAAAAAAAAAATAATAAAATAAAATTTATATGTTTATTTTGTAAATATTATATATATCTTATTATATATAAAATATTTAAATATATTTTTTAAAGAAAAAAAAAAAGAAAAAAACTCTTAATATTTATATGAATTTTTTTTATGATTTTTTAATTATATATTTATAATAATTAACATATAATTATTATTAAAGTATTATTAATATAAAAAAATATAAATTAATCATATTCTTAGAGTTTCCAAGTAAATTATTAGGATATGAATACAAAGTTCTTTGGATTTATAAATTAACAATAATTATTTGTATTCAAACTTTATATTTTAAAAAAAATTTAATTTCTGAAATTTTTATCATAGTAATGTATTTTAATGTGATAACTAGTATTATATTATTATGGTTATATTTATTCATTATAAATATTTTCCTTACTATTTTTTTATTAATAAATTATAATAAATTATTATATAAATATTAATAAACATATTGAACACAACGGTTTTATTAATTAATTAAAGAAAACTTCTTTATTCTTAAAATATCTTGTAACTAAATTTACAATCAAAATGTCATATTATTATGATATTTTTATATTGTTTTATCTTTAAATATAAAAAAACATCAGAATTACTCTAATATAACAATGATTATGATTAAATTAAAAAATAAAAATTTTTTTTTTCTATATTACACAAAATAAGTTGTAGTTTTTTCCAATTCATATTAATTAATGATGCTATTTTTCTATAACAATTTTTTTTTTAAATACTATATTAACAATTTTTTTTTGTTAATATAGTATTTAAAAGAATGAAATGTAATATTATTATAATATATTTATGTATATTATTTGATAGTAATATATTTTGAATATATATTTATAATAAAAATAATAAAGAATTTATATTTTTGAATATAAATAATAAAATCAAACAATCGATTATATATATATATATAATTATAAACGATAGTTAAAAAAAAAAAACACATGAATATATAATATAAATAAATAAATAAAATTAATAAATAAATAAAAATAATAAATAAATAAATAAATAAATAATAAATGAATAAATACCTTAATAAATAATATAATAAATAAAAAAATAAATAAATAAATAAAAAGTAATAGTATTTAATATATATATACTAATACTAAATATATAATAATTATCTTCACTAAATTATTTTTTTTTTATTATATATAAGATTTTATATAAGGTTTTAACATAAATCGACCTTTTTATTTATAAATAAAACATATAACTTAATAAAATTATCAATTTTAAATATTTCATATATATTATTTTTTCCATAAATAGCATGATAATAGAGATTTTGGACACAATATTGGCTATATCACGAGTAAACGTTTCACCAACATAAATAATTTGACAATTATCAAGGGATAAAATTCATGGGAAATGAAATTAAACTTTAATTATTATGATTTATTGTTATTTCAAAATCTTATTATATTAATATAATATTAATATATTAAATATATATAATTTCAAAACATTGTAAAAATATGAAAAGTTGAAATATAATTTTCTTTCTTTCTTTTTCTTCATTAATTATTGTATTGATAATATATAGAATAATAATAAATAACAATAAACAATAACACCTTAAAAATTATCGATTATAATCATATTTTAACAAATAAGAATAAGAAATAAAAGAAAAGAAAAATCTAAAAATTGAATTATAAATTGGTTAAAAATTTTTTTCATTAAAAAGATAAAAATAAATAAAAAAAAAAAAAAACATGTGCAGATATTACTATAAATGTATAAAAAAAATAATTAATTAATATAATTAATATATAAATTAATAATTAAATAAATAAAAATAAATAAATAAATAAATATATAAATAAATAAATAAATAAATTTTTTTTTATATAAGAATTCATCAATTATTGATAAATTTAAAGAATATATATAAGATTTTTAGTATATAAAAAGTACATAGAAAATGTTTAGTAGTAATTATTAAAAAATAAAACTACAAATGTAGAAATTCATTTTTCTTTTAAAAGTCAATTTCAAAGAATTATTAATATAAAACTCAGATTTCAGATTATTTAAAAATTATTGACTAATTATTATATTTTTGTAAAGGGGTAATATAAATTATATATATTTTAAAGTTTAGATAAAAAAGAATTTTTTTAAATTTTTAAATAATAATATTTAATAAAAATTCTAATTTATATTTATTGAAAGTTATATGGGACGTTTTTCAAAGACAGAAAAATACAAAATTATATAATTTAGATAATAATTGGTATAAATAAATATATATATATATATAAATAAAAACAAGACCCTTGATTAATATCTATATTAATTAAATAATATATTAAAAGTAATAAGATGAATAATTTTTAAATTTATTTTCTTTATTTTTTTTATTACAAGAAATAATAGTATTTAATTATTAAATAAAATATACAATTTTATCAATATAATATGTGTACTTCTAATAGTAATGAATAATAAATAAAACAAGTAAATAAAGTATAATTATTTATACATTTATAAATCTAGTATTAATTATTATTTTATTTTATTTCATATTGTATTTCTTTTTTTTTTAATTTATATATAATTATATTAATTTTATCCTTTAAATCTTTTTTTATTCTATATTTTTTAATTTAATTTTAATTTTTTATTACTTTTTTGTTTTTAATATTTTTCTTTAATTTATTCAATCTTTTTAATTTTTTTCTTTAAATTTATCTAAACGAATTGAAAAAATACTTATTTAATTTATGATATGTTAATATTAATTATTATTATAAACTTCTCTCCTGTTATAGTACGTATTTATTAAAACAGTTTTATTGAAGTTTATGTGTTTTGATAATTCTGACCGTTATAGTTTCTTATAGTTTTTTTTTTTTTTTTTTTTTTTTTTTGATATATTAATAATATATTACATATTATTTAATATATTATAATGCATTTTAATATATATATCATAAAAACATATTTAATATATTATAATATTCTAATATATATATCATAAAAACATATTTAATATATTATAATATATTTTAATATATATAACATAAAAATATATTAAATATATTGTATTACGTTTAAATATATATTATAATATATTATAATATATTTATAATATATATTAAAAATGTTATAATATAAATACAAATATTTAATTTTTAAACTCTATTATTCTTTGATAAATAATAGAGTTTAAATATATAATATAAATAAAAAAAAAAAATTAATTAATAAATAAATTAAATTTAATTATAAAATAATAAATGTACAAATTCCATAAAATAAAGTTTTTAAATTAATAATTGGAAAATTCTTTTTAATAAATGTGAAATTTTTTTTGGATAAATCTTATTTAAAAAAAAAAAAAAATTATTTTGATAGTAGATCACTTAAAAAATCAATAATAATTTTTAATGATAAAACATTACTTTCTAATAATAATGTGATATGCAGCTTAAATGTACTTTGGAATTTCTTTGGTAATTTATACTTATATGTGTGGCTTACTTATTGGACTTATTATGAACGTGTAGAGTATAAGTGTTTATATATAATCGACACCTTAATATTATGACAAAAAGAAAAAATTCAAATTCATTCATAAATTCCAATGTATTCATATGATAAGTCTAGAGTTAAATTTTATCTTTAATATTTAATATTGCACCTTTTTTATATTTATCTATATTGAATATTTCATTTTTTTTTAAAAAAAAAAGATAAAAATGATTTTATCTAATGCTTAATTAAAAAACATAAATATAATTAAATAATTAAATAAATGAAAAACATCAATATTTATTTTAATATATACAAGGTTATAATATTATAACAATATTATAATAATAATATATATAATGATTCATTTCTTTAGAAAAAAAAATTAGCATTCATATAATGGATTATGAAATATATTTACTTCTAATTAATTAAAAAATAAAATGAATTGTTTTATTTTTTTTAAATATTTTAATAATAATTAATTAAAGTTTATCTTAAAAAAAAATTGGTAAAATCTATTATTTTTATTAATATAAAATAAATTATTAATAAAAATAATAGATTTTACCAATTTTTTTTTTTTTTTTTAATTTATTATCACAAAATTTTGATAATTTTCTCAATTGTTATATCCAAACTTTATTTAATATTAATTTTTTTTTTTTTTTTTTTTTGATATAGTTTTTTTTTTATGATTTATTTAGTTTTTTTAATAATTTATTAAATTTTTCTTCATGATTTATTTAGTTTACTTTATTATTTATTTACATAAATAAATATTTATATATAATGTTTATTTATTTATTTATTTATTTATTTAATTATACATGAATTTTCTTTCTTTTTTTTTTTAAAAAAAAAAAGGTCATACGTTTTTAATAAATATATAGATAAATTAATTCTTTTTTAAAAAAAAAAAAAAAACCGTAAAAAAGCTTTTAATTTTAAAAAAGTTTTTTTTTTAATTGTAATGGTCAAAAAAAAAATAAAAAAATAAAAAAAAAAACACAATAATTTATAAAAATAAAATTTAATTAAATATTAGTATTGTATTTTATATATATATATATATTATTATTTTTATATAAAGTTTCAAAATACAAATTTTGCAAATATTATTTATTGTATACTAATTATTAATATAAAAATATTAAATTTTAATATATATTTATACCATTATATTATTTATTAATAATAATGAAAATGAAAATAAATAATAATTAAAGTTAAAAAAAAATGTTTAAAATTTTTTATTACAGAAAAATCAAGGAAAAAAATGAAAAAAATGAAAAAAAAAAAAAAAAACATTCAAAACAACAAAAGGAAAAAAATTATATTATATTATATAATTGTTTTAAATTAGTATTATTGCATATTATTAATAAAATTATTAAAACCCAATTTATAAAAACTATATATGTAAGAAAATATTATATTTTTTATTTTAATTTTTATATCTTATGTTATTATATCTACTATTTTCTAATTAACTTAAAAAATAAAACAAGAATAAAAATTTTTTTGTTTCATTTCTTAAGTTATATTTATATTTATTTCATTTTATTTGAAAATGAAATGAAATATTTATATTATTTAATTTTATTTGTATATAATATCAATTTTTTTTTAAATTGTTTATTATTATTCATGGATATTTTATTACATAGTTTATCTGTACTATAATATTTATTTTATTATCTTGCAAAGTAAATATTTTTTTATTCTACGTCATATAAAATTTCACTTCATTACTATTTTTTTTCAATATATAAATTTTAAAGTAAAGAGTAAAGCAATAACGTAAATAATATAATCATTTTGATAAAAAATGAACTTTTTTATTTTTTTTAAATACTTTATATATATATCACATATATCACAATCAACTATATAAATGTTACTTTTTTTTTAGAAAAAAAATTAACATTTATATGTAATATAACTATAAAGTATTATTATAATTATAATATTGTTATAATATTATAACACTGTTTATATCATCAATTTGATGCATTTATACGATATATATTATATAATTTAATCTTGTTTAATCATTATTATAAAAAATTAGTATTATTTATATTAATAAAATATTCAAATAAATATAAAACTAAATATAATTAATATTAACAATCTTTTTTTTTTTATTATTATATATATATAATTATTGAAATAATTATTATAAAAGTTACTTTTTTTTATTTTTAACTTTATTTATCTTGTTTATTTATTTTATTTATTCTAATAAATATTATATTTTTTTATAATATTTATTATATTTATCTTTCCCTTTTTTTACATTTTTATTTATCTAGGTTTCATTTTATTATAACATTCTATTTATCTTTTTTATATAATAATAGAGATTTCTATTTATTTCTTTCTTAAACTATTTTTATACATTGTAAATATGTAGTTTCTGACTAATAACATATATCTTCTTAACATTAAGCCCATATACTATCACAATATTAGCTGATAAGGATTATTTTTTAACTAAATAATATTTGTGTCAAACGTTTCCTTTTTGAAAATTTCATGTACTGTTTGGGAATGCAGTCCAAAATTTCATAATTCTTTTCATCTTTCCCTCACAGTACTTATTCGCTATCAGTCTTTCTCTAATATTTAGCTCTAAATGAAATTTACCACCCATTTTGGACTGCATTCCCAAACAGTCCGGCTCTTTGAAAGTGTATCACACAGCTGGAAAGTAACAGTCAAATAAGGGATTCTCACTTTCTATGATGGCCTATTCCAAAGAACTTTTACCGAAACTCCAATAGAAAACACTTCTTTAAACTACAGTTGTATAGAGGTTCCTTTCTTTTCATTACTATTATTGTCATTACCACTCTACCAACAAAATGTATTCTAAATACAGCTTTTGTTACTGTAATTGAAAAGTTATTACT
>MCFG01000249.1:72500-82500 GCA_002104895.1 Anaeromyces robustus | reverse complement strand
TTTATTATTATTATTATTATTATTATTATTATTATTTTTTTTTTCTATTATTATTTTTTAAAGTTTTAAGGATGTAAAATAATAATAATCATAATAATAATAAAAAGGAAAATTATAATAAATAAAGTTTATTCATTTAGTTACATAGTTAAGTATATTGAATAGAATTTTTGTTAAGAACGAATAAAATTTAATTAATGGTGTTACAAATATGAATAATTTAATTAATTAATATGATTTTCTTTTTTAATATGTAGATGATTGTAAAAAAATATATTAATGAATAAATAAATATATTGATAAATAAATATACCATGATTAAATAAATGAATAAAAAGTAAATAAATAATTTAATTTTACTAAATTTATCATTTTGTTAACATTTTATATGTTTTTACTCGGTTTTTTTTTTTTTTTTTTTTTTTTTTTTTTTAAAAGATTAAAAACTTAAAAAAAATTTAAAATCAAATATACATATATTTTTTATATACCATTAACCGTTTCTTTTTATAGAAAAAAGTTATTATATAAAAACAAGTTTTTTGTTTTTATACTCATAAATAAAAATATATAAATAAAAAAAGTAATAAAAAAAAGTAAAAGAGTGATTTAATTATAATAAAACAAAGCAAATAATAAACATATTAAAAATTTGATTTTATTTTAATATACGTATTTATATGAACATTAATAATTAATTCTTAATTTTTTTTTTTTTAATAAATTACAATTACTTGAATAAGAGATATTTATTCTTCAACAATTTAAGAAATTACTTTAAAAAAAATAAAATATATATATAGGTTTAATATAATTCACTATTAAATAAAATAGAAATTAATAATAAGAAATTATAATGTTAAGAAAAATAAGAATAATTTTTGTTACAGAATAAAAAGTTTATTTTTTGTTTATATATATTATTTAGTATTAACAGTAACTACAATAATAAAAATAATATTTTAACCACTATATAATAATAAATAACATAATTACTGTAATAATAAATATCTAATATTTTTTTAATAAAAATAAAATCAATTCTAACTGTTTTATAATTAAATAAATTAACATATATATATATAAAATTTTTTTCCATAAATTTCAATTTTATCATATTAAAAATATTACAAGTATATAATAAAAATAGTAAATAGTATATATATTTAATAAATGTTAGAAATTTAGAAATATTATGTAAGATATTATTTTAAATATCTGATATTTATTATATGTATATATATATTATTTACTAATTCACCTTTTTGTATAATAATTAATTATATAAATAATAAGTCAATATTATTTATTATTTTATCAAATTTTAATAAAAGATACGAATAAAGAAAATGATAAAACTATTAAATATTTCATTTATAGCTCTATATCTCAGTTTAATACTTTTCTTTAAAAAAGTATTGGCGACTGATACGACGGTTATTCAAATTTTAATGAAAAAAACGTATTTCAATAATACTCTATATTCCAATTCTATTGATGATATCACATTATTAAGTAATCAATTTTTGGAAGAAATAAATATTAATAATCCAAGTTTAAAAAATGTAAAACTAAGTTTTATTTATTGTGAACCTGAACAAATTCAAAAACGTTTTTTAGTTCCTTCTTATTATACAGAAGATAAAGAATTTGCAGGATATCTGGGTTGTATGGTAAAGGCCTTAAAAAATGATAAAGTAGATATGATGATTGTTGAGGATCGATTTTTATATAGTGATTCTTACCTTGTAGAAAGTTCCTCCATTGAAAAACAGTTTAAATTTAGACACCTTTATCGAAATTTATTAAATTTTTCTAAATATCCAAATATTATAAAGGAAGATGAATTAAAAAGTTATCATGATCCAAATATTTTCGAGGATGGTATTTTTAAAAATGATAATGATCCAAATGGAGATAAAGGATTTTATGGACTTCCTTATGAATTGGATTTTGATCTTTTTTATTATAATAATAATTTTAAAAATAATATAAATATTAATGATGATAATAATGAAAATTCTAATAATACTAATAAAACTAACAATAATGATGCTCATAATAATAGTAATGCTAATAATAATGATGCTAATAATAATACTAAAAGTAATAACAATAATAATAAAAATAATAATAATAATAATAAGAGTAAAAATACTACTACTACTACTACTACTAATAATAATAATAATAAGAGTAATAATAATAATAATACTAATAATACTAACAACAACAACAACAACAACAACAACAACAACAACAACAATAATAATAATAATAATAATAATAACAATTATTATAATGATAATAATAATAGTTATTATAATAATAATAATAATAATTATTATAATAATGATAATAATAATAATTATTATAATGATAATAATAATAAGAATAATTATTATAATAATAATGGTAATGTACGAAGACATTTTAAACGTTCTAAAATAAGTAATAATAATTATAATAATAAATTTTATACCAACCCAATTAATAATACAATTATTAATAATATCGATGATTCAATATATTCATTTCTTAAAAATAATGAAAATTTATCTTGGAATGCATTATTGGAAGAACTAAAGTCATCGATTTATACTTCTGATTCAATATCAAAATCTGTTTTACCATTAAACTTAAATATAAATGATAATGATGAATTATTAAATATATTTATTGAATATACCCTAAGTATATATAATAAAAAGGATAAAAATTATTATATGGCACCTTTAAAAAAAAGAGAAAATGATATAGATAAAAATTATTATGATTTGTTTTATAATTCAACATCTGAAGAATTATATAAGAATTTTAGAAATTTTATTATTAATTGTTCAGAATTAGAACTAGAACTAGAATCAAAATCAATATCTAAAAAAGTAAAATCTGAGGATGAATTATCTAATCAACTAAAAAAATTTTTAGATATAGATATAAATCAATCCTTTAATCAATTTTTATCTGGTAATAATATACTATTTAAAGGAAGAGCTTCTTTCTATGGATTTTTTTATAAAAATAATAATAATTATATTAATAAAAATACAATGAATATAAATATTATTGATACTAATGATACTATTACAGATAATACAAATTTTAATAATAATAATATTTTACCCATCCCTTTACCTCTTCCTCAAAATTATACAGTTCTTAATGAAAAATATTTAATCATTAATACCCATAGTAAAATTGATAAAGAAATTTTAGTAAAAATAGCTTATCAATTAACTTCTAAAGATATGCAATTATTTCGTGCACAAAAATTTGGTAGTATACCCACATTTAATTTTAAGGATAAAAACTTGGATCATTATCAAAATTATTGTCAAATGTACCCTGATTTATGTGATATTATAGAACATATTAATCCTATACGTATTAAAAAAATTTTTAAAAAAAATAATTTTAGTGCTAATTTCATGGAAATAAGATTATTACTCCCAAGTATTATTAAAAAATATTTAATAAACAATGATATTCCATTAATGACCAGGACACTTTCTAATATTATGGAAACTAAAGTTATCACCATTAATAATATTAATATATACAATGTTTTATCCTATATTTCTATGATTATTTATAGTATCATTTTATTATGTATTATGATAAAAGTACATAAAAAAAGAGAACATCCTTACTTAAAAGCAATATCCCCATTATTTTGTAATTTTATTATTTTTGGATTAATTATGAATACTTTATACCCAATTCTTTTAGCTCATATTAATTCAGGAGACATGTGTAAAGTTAAATTAATTTATGAAATTATTTTTCGTAATTTAATTTTTATACCAATGACTGCCATTATTTATCGTATTTATCGTATTTATACTAACCAATCTAAAATTGAAATTGGAAAAAGTTTAAATAATAAACATTTATTCCATCTTGTAATGCTGGCATTAATTATTGTTATTGGAATTACAATAATATTTATTATATTTAATGAATTTTACATTATTGCTTATGGTAATATTCATACCCGCCGATTCTTATATTGTAGATATAATGGTTATGCTTATGTATTTATTATTGTTGCTATTTATTTTTTAGCTATTGTAAGTAATATTTCTTTTATTATTAACATAAATATATATTTATAAATATATTATTTATTTATTTATTTATTTATTTATTTTTATTTTTTATTTTTTTTTTTTTTTAGTTAAGTAGTATGATAATTATGATGAAAAAATCTGGTAAAGCTTCCAAACAATATGATGAAATAAAATTTATTTATATTATTTTTATCCTACTTTTTTTAAATATTTGTATGACTGGTGTTCTTTATCATTTACCACAAAATAATTTTTCACTCTATTTTTTTATAGCCATTTTAGCTTATATGATTTCTAATTTTTTTGCTGTATACCTTTTAGTTGGTAAAAGATTAATATATATTTATAAGCACCCTATAGATCAAAATGACATAGATAATACAAATAATAATGATAATAATAATAAAGATAACAAATATATAAATGCTATAAGTATAGCTGATTTTATACCTTTAAAGAAAGAAAAGGGAAGATCTTGTTCTTTATTATTAAAAAAAAAGAAGAATAAGCATCATCATCAAAATTCTTTTGAAAAAATGATGGATGAAACCATATCCAATAATCCAAATAATTATTTCTTTAATAAAACTTTAGAAAAATTAAATCAAACTAATATTTAATATAAATTAATATTTTTATTTTTTTTTATCTTTTTTTTTTTTTCTAAAAAATCTATATATATGAAGAAGATGAAATATAGAAAAAAGAAATAAAAAAAAAAAATAAAATAAAAATTAGAGAAATGAATAGATTAATAAAAAAAATAATAGAATAATAGAAAAATAAATAAAAAAAAAATAGAGGATTTAAAAAAATAAAGAAACAGATAAATTGATAAAAAATAAAATATTTATGTAATAAATATTTAAATAATAAAAATAAAATAAATAAAAAATATAAATAATATATAAATATTTTTATCATTTTTTATTGTTATTTATTTTATGGTGGATAACAATTGATCTTAAAGTTCTACGTTAAAAAAAAAAAAAAAAAAAAAAAAAGAATAGATAGATAATATTAAGAATTCAACTAAAAATGGGAATTTATGTACCTATTTTAGAGGTTTTGTAATTAGTTTTTTAAATACAAAATCCTTTTATTAATCATATTAAATATAGATGAAATAAATATATAAATAAATAGGGTTTAAATAAAAATATAAATAAAATAAATGAATAAAAAATAAATAATTATATAAATTTTTGATCCACTAAAAACCGTTTAATTATATATATTGTTTTGAACACAACATTTTAAAAAAATTTTTATTTATTATTATGTAATATTATATTATATTATAATATATTGAAATGTATATTATACATTAAAAAAATTAAATGGTATAATGAATTAACAAAATAAATTATTAAAAATAATATAAAGAAAGTTGTAAATCAAAGTGATGTAACTTTTATTAACAATTTTGTATTATGTTTTTTAATAAATAAAATAAATAAATAAATAAATAAATAAATAAATAAATAAATAAATAAATAAATAAATAAATAAATAAATAAATAAATAAATAAATAAATAAATAAATAAATAAATAAATAAATAAATAAATAAATAAATAAAATGGTGGAATTAACATGCAATAATCATTGAAATGCTTTTTTTTTTTTGCTGTAAAATTTATAAATTAATTATTTATTCATAATTATTGAATAAATAATTGGTTTTTAAACATTTTTTTAAATATTTAATAAGAATATTATTAACACTGAAAATTTTTTCTAGTTATTTTTACTTATTTGAATTAAAGTATTTTTTTGAAGTTCATTAATTATATTAATTTAAATATACGTAATATTTCTTTTTTTTATAATAATAATGTCTTTGAAGTTCTTTTGAACAATTATTTATTTTTTATTTTTTTTATTTTTATTTTCAGTTTATAAAATTTAATTGTGTAACCTTCAAATTTAAAAAATTTTCTATTTAATTATTTAATTATTTAATTAATTATTATTTATTTATTTATTATTTATTTATTATTTATTTATTTATTTATTTACTTATTTATTATTTATTTAATTTTAAATAATAATCTTTTTTTTTTTTTTTCTATTTTGTTTTCAATTATTTGTTTTAAAAATATTCGAAACATTTTTTTTTTAAAAAAAAAAAAAAAACATTTTGTTAATTAATTAAATATATTTAATTAAATTTAATTAAAATTTATGTAGGATTAACATAAATAAATGGATAAATGAAAGTATTAAATATTAGATTTTAAAAATTAATTAACCATAATTAAAAAAAAAAGTTTAAAAAAAGAAAACATTTTTTAAACATTTTTTTTTTTTAATTTTTAACCTTTTTTTTTTCTAGTACAAATGTACTATAGAATATGTTTCTCTTTTTTAGGAAATAATTAAAAAAAAGTTATATATATATATTTCTATTTCGTTCTTTTTTTTTTTTTTTTTTTTTTTTTTTTTTTTTTTAAATTACAACAAAAATAAATAAAATTATATTTAAAGTAAAATGAAGTCTTTAAATATTTACTAAAAAAATTAAAAAAAAAAAGTAATAATTATTAAATAATTAATATATTATAAAAAATACAATATTCATATTATTAGTAAATATACAATTTATTGATATGAAATGGATTTAAAAAACAATTGATAAATCAAATTCAAAATAAAAAATAAATAGAAAAAAAAAATTATTAAAATATAACTATTTAGTAATTCTATTTATTAAAATTAAAAATATTTTTTAACGAAAGGATAACAAAATATTTTACAAAAATAATACTATTATATTGTTATCCTTTATTAATAATATAATTTCAAATATATATTAATTAAATATTGATTACTTTTTTTTTTGTATATTAAAGAATAATTAATAAAAAAAGTAATTGAAGAATTATAATTATATAATTAAATATAAAATAGCATAATTCGATAAATTATTATTTTAAATTATGCTATTTTATATTTAATTATATATTAATTTATTATATGTATATATATAATTATTTTTTATATTTAATAATAATAGTAAAAAAAAAACATAAAAAACAATTACATTTATACATATATTTATATATAAAAAATATTTATAAATATTTTTCAATAAAGTATTTATTTCATATATTATTATAATATACCAAAAAAAAAAAAAAAAATATCATAAAAATATCAATATTTATCAATATTATAACTAAAAAGATATAAAAAATGATGGGTTTAAATAATATTATTTATTTTATATTGTTTTATTTTTTAATATTTTATTTTAATAATGTATATGCTGATAATAATAATAATAAAATTATTAATATTTTAATGAAATCACCTGATTTAGAAGAGAGTAAATATTCACAAAATGATTTTGTTTTATTAAATGAATTCTTTAAAATGAAGACAATGAATATTACTCGTCTTCAGGATTATACTCTCTCATTTTCCTATTGTGATAATAATATACCAGACAAAGAAGAAGTACTTAAGAAATATGGAAAAATTTATTCATTGGATTCAAATTATGCTAAATACTTATACTGTGTTTCAAAGGCATTAAAATCATCAGATTATGATATAATAATTATGAATAAAAGATTGTTATTTAGTAACAATTTCCCTATAGTTAATGAATTAATAGAACATTATTTTAAATTAAAAGGTATTCATCAATATTTAACAAATTTTGATAATCATATTAATTACACCGATATTTATAATTTTACTTATCCTGAAATTTTAAAAAATGGAATTCTCAAAACTCAAGGAACATATGGACTTCCCTTTGAATATGATTTTGATGTACTATATTATTATGTTAATAATAATCAAACGAATGAAAAGATATTTTTAGAATCATGGAATGATTTATTCCCTTTATATACATCACTAAAATCATCATTATCTAATAATAAAAAAGTCGAAAAACGACAACAACAACAACAACAAGAACAACAAAGACAGCAACAAGAAGAACAAAGACTTCAAAGAGAGCGAGAGCGTGAAGAAAGAGAACATCAACGTGAAGAAAGAGAACGTCAACGACAACAACAAAAACAAGAACAACAACAACGAGAAGAACAACAACGACTACAACGAGAACAACAACGAATACAACAAGAACAAGAACAACAACAACAACAACAACAACAGCAACAGCAAGGACAACAACAACAACAACAACAACAACGACAACAAGGACAAGGACAACAAAGAGGACAACAACAACAACAACAACAACAACAACAACAACAAGGACAACAAGTACAATCACAAGGGAAGCAACAAATGCAACAACAAATACAACAACAACAAATACAACAAGGACTACAACCAGGACTACAACCAGAACTACAACAAGGACTACAACCAGAACTACAACAAGGACAACAACAAGGACAACAACAAGGATTACAACAAGGATTACAACAAGAACAACAAGAACAACAAGGACACCAAGGACAACAACAAGGTCAACAACAATCTTTTTTAAGTATAGGATTAAGTGATGATGATGAATTATTAAATTTTTTTATAGAATATACAGCACTTCACCATGGTATACCAGAATATAATGATATAAGTCAGTCATATGATAAAAGTTCTAATTTTTTTAATATATTTTATTTAAATGAATCAGTTGATTTTTATCAGTCTTTTAGAAATCAAGTTCTTCAATTTTCAAAAGATCATGATATAAATAATATTATAAATATAAACAAAGAAAAAGCTTTTCGTTCATTTATTAATGAAGATAATTTAATTTTTAAAGGTAAAGCTTCTTATTATCCAATAATAAAGTCAAAAGCTAAAAAACCTTTTTCTGTTCTATCTCTTCCTAAGGGTTATAGTGTTACTGATGATAATTATTTAGTTATAAATAATAAATCCACTATTTCAAAGGAAGTACTTATTGATGTTGCATTACATTTAACGTCTATGGAATCCCAAATTTTTCGAATGAAGAATTTTGGTAAGATACCAACTTTTAATTTTAATGAATATACTTCAAATATTTTAGATAAAAATGTAATAGAAAAGGAAAAGGAAAAAGAAAAAGAAAAAGAAAAAAGGCATGAAAATGAAAAGAAAGTAAATGAAATGAATAATAATAAAGAAGATAATAAAGAAAATGATATAATAGAATATGAGAAAATGTATATAAATGTAATGGAACATTCAATAAATCCTTCAAAAAGAAGTGGAAAGGAAATAAAGGAAGAAAAAAATGCAGAAAAAATAATAAGTAATGATAATGAAACTTCTTTAATAATAAATGAAAATAAAAATGAAAATAAAGAATATATCGAACTTAAACCAACAAATAAAAATATTATTTCATATTTAAAATCAGAATCATTATTAGAGAATCATTATGGAGACTTTTATCTAGAAGAATGCGAAATCATAATTAAACTTGAAGAAGAAATTAAACCAGTTCGTATAAAGGAATTTTTTAAAAAGAATAGATTAAGTCCTTCTTATATGGAAATAGAATTAGTAATTCCATTAGCAATAAAAGAATTTCTGATAAGTAATGATACAGAAAAATTAATAAATGCTTTTTCTAACATTTACCTTGATAAAGATTTAATTACAACCAATGTTATATCTTTATATAATATTTTATTATATTTTTTGACTGCATTTTTTATTATAGCTTTCATTATAATAATGGTTCTTGTTTATAAAAATAAAAATCATCCTTATTTGAAATCTATTTCACCTGGTTTATGCAATATTATTATCCTTGGTATAATTATATGTACTTTTATGCCAATCCTATATAACAATATTTATTTTAAGTGGGAATGTAATCTTCTTTTATTCATTATAGCCACTGTCAGTAATTTAATAATACTTCCAATGTGGTTCATAACTTATCGTATTTATTCAATATTTACAAATTTATCAGAAATTAATATTGGTAAAAAAGTGAATAATACC
>MCFG01000249.1:32500-67500 GCA_002104895.1 Anaeromyces robustus | reverse complement strand
CATTTTTTTTTAGCAAAAATTTTTGTAAAAAATAATAACAAAATAATTAGGTTTTTTTTTTTTTTTTTTTTTTTTTTTTTTTTTCATATAAAAAGTATTTTTTTTATCGATTTTTTTTTATAACAGCTTATTTTATTTATTTTATTATATTTTATTTAAATATTTTATTTTCTTTTATTTTAAGAAATAAAAAAAAAAATTAACTAAAGAATGAAAATAAAAATAATAAAAAATATAACAATAAATAGAAATTTTTTTTAAAAACATAATTAGTTTTAAATTTATGAATTACAAAAAAATAATTAACTTCTTTTAATTATTATATAAATATTATAGACAATTAATTATTCTTTTGATAAAGAATAAATACAAAAAAAAAAAAAACGTAGTTTTATAATAAAAAAAAAGTTAACTAAATATAATAAAAAAAAGGTTAACTAAATATAATAAATAATAAATAAGTTAAAAATAAAATAAAATTTTGAAATAATTTAAATTTTATTAATATATATAAGTTTAATGTATATATAATGAATTTTTAAATTTAAAATTTATTAAAAAAAAAGTAAAATAAGATAAAATAAGATATAATAAAATAAATAAGATATAATAAAATAAAATATTGAATAAAGTAAATTAATAATAAAAAAAAATAAAAAATTTTATAAATAATTAATTTACAACATAGAGTATATAAAAAATAATTATTTATTCAAGTTTTTTTTTTTTTTTTTCTTTTTTCTTTTTTTCATTTTTAAGGTATGTGACATGAAAAATATATATTTTTATTTTTTATTTCTTAATATTTTATTATATAAATAAATATATATATATTATACCACAATTTAAAATTATCATAAAAAAATAATAATAAAATTTTTAATGTATATATGTTAAATTGTTTTTAAAAGGTATAAATATAAATATTTAATAAAACAATATTTAATAAATTAATTATATATATTATGTTTTGTATTTATATATATATATTATATAGTTAAAAAAATATCAAAAAAAGAAAGAAAAAATAATCATAATGAATGTAATAATAGATAAAATGTTATACTGTATATATAAAGTGACATTCGTCATATTCTTTTTTACAATATTTTTTTCATCAAAAGTTTTTGCTAAAGTAACCATAAATATTTTAATGAAAAAACCTGAACTTAATAAAACTAAATATAATGAAAGTCAAATAAATTTAATGAATGAATATTTTAATACTATAAATGCCAACGATACTTTACTTCAAAATTATAATATTAATTTTTCTTATTGTGAAAATACCAGTTCACCTCTTGATAAACAATATGATAGATATAAATATACCTATTTAATTTATTCAGAATATTCAAATTATGTAAGGTGTGTTACTAAGGAATTGAAAAAATCAAATTATGATTTAATGATAGTTGATGACCGGTTCTTATTTTCTGATTATTCCTTTGTAAAACATGAAATGTTTTCTCCAATATATAATCTTGATAATCAATATATCCATAATTTTCTTGTAAATTACCTTGAATATAATAATAATAATAATAATAATAATGATAACACCAATACTAATAATATGAAATTTAATTATATAAATAATAATGAAATCATGGATATGAATATTATTAATGATGGTTATCTTAATGATAAAGAAAATGATAAATTGTTATATGGACTTCCTTATGAATTAGATTTTGATGTATTATACTATTATAAAGATGATGAAAAGTTAAAGAATTCTATTCTAGATAAATGGAAACAACATTTATCTAAATCTATAGAACTATTAAATAATAATAATAATAATATTAAATATAATACAAATTTATTAAATAATATTATTAATTCTTCTAATATTACTGAAACTATTACAACTAATACTACTACAACAACAACAACAAATATAAATAATATTAAAACCATTATAAATGATGATAATGATGGTAATAAGTATGATAATATAGTTCCTTTAAGTATAGGGCTTGGTGATGATGATGAAATGTTAAATACATTTATTGAATATATTTGTAATATATATGGTGTTCCAAAATCTAATGATTCACATTATTTTGATATATTTTACAAGGAAAGTGAAAAAGCTGAAAAAATCTTTCAATCTTATAGAAATTTACTTATTGATTTTATGGGTTCATCCTTGACACAATCTTTAGATACAACTATAGAATCAGCATATTCTGCTTTTGTAAATCAAGAAAAATTATTATTTAAAGGAAAAGCTTCATATTTCAATTTATTACAATCAGAAGTTACTAAATCTATAGATACCTTATTATTACCTAATTATCATAGTGTTATTAATGAAAAATATTTAGTTATTAATAATTCAAGTAAAATTGATCCTAATGTATTAATTAAAGTAGCAAATCAATTAACATCTGAAGAAGCTCAACTTTATCGAGCTGAAATTCTTGGTAGTATTCCAACTTTTAATTATACGAATCAATTAAATCCGTCCATTCAAAAATATTGTCAAAATCATAGTTTATTATGTCAAATATTAGAAAAATTAGAAGTAGAAGAACCTATTCATATTAAAAATATGTTTACCAAAAGTGAATGGAGTCCTTCCTTTTTAGAAGTTCGACTTCATTTACCTAAAGTTTTAAAAGAATTTTTAAAAAATAATAAAACTCAACCAATGATAGATACTTATATTAATACTTTTTATGATAGAGAATGGATTGATATAAGAAAATTTAATATACCTACAACCACTATATTAATTATGATATTAGTCTATGTTATGATTCTTGGCTATATTATGTATTTAGTTCAAAAAAATAAGAATCATCCTTATCTAAAAGTATTATCTCCAAGTTTATGTAATTTAATTATACTTAGTTTTATTGCTAATATATTTTTCATTTTTGATCGTTTTTGTACTAAATCTATATGGCAATGTTATACTTCTCTCTATACGGCTTCACTGGCTCGTAGTTTATTCTATTTACCTATGTGGGCCATTACTTTCCGTATTTATAGAATTTATACTAATATAACTAAAGTTAATTTTGGGAAAAGATTAAATGATAATCATATCTTAACATATTTAACGATTATTATTATTTCTAATCTTATTCTTTGTACCCTTTATATCTTTTTGGAGAAAGATAAATATTATTTACTTACTATGGGTTATGTTATGACACATCGGTTTTTTTATTGTTATAGTACCTATGATAGCTATCTTCCATATATTAATTTTCATTATGTAATTATTGTAAGTATTAAAATAATAATATCCATAATATCATAATATCATAATATCATAATATCATAATATCATAATATAATAATATTTATTATTATTATTATTATTATTACTTTTATTATTATTTTGAAATTTTATATGTATATATATTTAAAAAAAAAAAAAAAAAATTAAAAATAAAAATATTATTTATACATTATATGTATTATATATTATATATTTTATATATGTTTTATATATTATATATGATATATCTTATATATGTTAAATAATACTTTTTATTATATTATTATTATTATTATTATTATTAAAATAAACTAATTATTATTTATTTTTATTTATTACTTTTTTTTTCTTTTCCTTATATATATTTTAATAAAAATTTAGGTAATAAGTATGTTAATTATGATGATAAAATCTGGAAAGGCTACAAAAATATTTAAAGAATATAGATTTATTATACTTATATTTGTACCTTATATTTTTGGATTTTTCCTTACCTTATTTATTAGAGATATTCCAGATAGTTATTATGCCATAGGTTATATTACTGCATTTTTATTATTTATTTTATTTAACTTATCCTGTGTCTACTTTTTGGTTGGGTCAAGACTTTTATATATTTATCGACATATTGGTAGTTCAGAAAGTTTAAATAATATTGATTGTGAAAATCATCATAATAATAACAATAATAATAATAATAATAATAATAAAAATGAAAATAATTTTGAAGATTGGAATAGAAATATAAATAATGAATTTGCTAATATTGCTGATTTTATTTCCATGAAAAAGGACTTTAATAGTAGTTATTGGTTTAATTTCTCATGGTTAAATAATAAAAATACTAAAAAAAAGAAAAATAATAGGATTAGTGATGACAATGATCCAATAATTAATAATCCTAATAATTATTTCTTTAATGAATCTTTAGAAAATATTGATATTTTAGATAATAATTGTCACCAATCTTCTAAATAAATTTTCAAAAAATGAAAAAAAATGAAAAAGAAAAAAAAAATAATAGTAATAATTAATAATTATGTTTTCGTAGAAATGGGGGGAAAAAGGAATGAAAAAAATAATAATAATAAATATATAAAATTTAAAAAAAAATGATAAAGAAATAAAAAAAAAAAATTATATCAAAAGAAATATATATATTAAAAAAAAGAAGTATAAAATATTTTATAATAAAAAAAATATTTTATAAAATAATTAAAGAATCTGAATTAGAAAATAAAAACAAAAATAAAAATAAAAATAAAAATGAATATAGGGGAAATTTAATGATTATAACAACAAAAACAACAACAAAAAAAAAAAAAAAAAAAAAAAAAAACTTTTTTATAAAATACTGAAATAATGTATTAATGTATTATATCTAATGTATGATATGTAAAAGAGAAAAAAAAAAAAAAATATATATATATATATATATATATATATTATATATATATTTTTATAATAAAAACAATAAGTTTTTATTTGTTTTATTTATTTTATTTTATTTTTTTTTTTATTTTTATTTATATTAATGATTCTTTTTAATTATCAATTGAATGATAATATTACTTTTTAGAATAAAAATATTAATTATATTAATATTTAAATTTATTCTTATAAATAAATAAATAAAAAAAAAAAAAAAAAAAAAAAAAAAAGAATTAAAGAATATAAAAATAAAAAATAAAATAAAAAATAAAAAATAAAAACTGAATATAAAAACTGAATATAAAAATTGAATATAAAAATTAAATATAAATAAAAATAATAAAAATAGAAATCAAATATGAATAATATTAAATATAAATGATATTTTAAAATAAATAATAAATTAAAAAAAAAAAAAAAAAAACAATAAAAGTATATTTTTTCATATTTAATTTATTTATAAAAGATTAAAAATTGTAATATTTTAATACAGTTTTGTTTGTTGGTTTGTCTTTATTTTTAAATTTAAGATGATTCATTATTATTTGAATCATTGGAATATATATAAATATTTAAATAAATAAATAAATGTTTTTTTCTTTTTCTTTAATTATTATCGAATTTAGTAGAATAATTTTTTTCTTTTCTTTTTTTTTATTTATTTATTCTTAAAAGAATAAAATAAAAAAAAAAAAAGAGAGAAAATAATCCTTATTTGATATAATTCTATTTGTAAGAAAGAAAATAATAAAGTAATTATATTTATATATTTATATAAAGAAAAAAGATAGTTTAACTTTAACATATATACTATAAAATTTATGTAATATATATATTTATATATTTTAAAAAAAGAAAAACATTAAATTACTTTCACAAAGTATACCATCTATTACTTTTCAAAAATTTATCTATAATAAAAAATAATACGATTAATAAATTTGGAGATTTTCAAAAACAAAACAAAACAAAAAAAAAAAAAAAAACAATAAAATAATTAAACAAATAAATAAACAAACATAAAAATCATTAATATGTATTTAAAATATTATCAAAAAAATATTACTAAATAAATATGAGAATTTTTTTTGTTGTTGTTTTCAAATTAAATAAATTTATTTCTATAATGTAAAAGGTTAAAATTTGATTATAATAAATAGCTAATATGTAAATATATATATATATATATATATAATATAAATTTTCTTTTTTTTTTTATTTTTTTTGGTTATATTTTTTTTTAATATTATAAAGCAATTATAAAAAAAAAAGAAAGTAAATAAATAATATTTAATAATATCCATTTTTATTATTTTCATATGTTATAATTAAAGGAACAATTAAAATATATTTAATTTATATTGTTATATTTCATTTATTTAATAGATAGATGAATTTATATATAAAATTTAAAACATATATAAAAAACAAAAAAATAAAAAAAAAAATTAGTAAATAAGATTATAAAAAAAAAAAAATTTTTTTTTTGTGTGTGTGTGTATGTGTGTTTTGTTTCTTTTTTCTTTTTTTTTCTTTTTTTTTTTTTTTTTTTTTCATGTGTATTTTGTTCACCATCTGATACATTTTTTTTGTAAGTTTAACACATTTTAAAATATTATTTAAAGAAAGAAATTTTACTAATTAATATATATCCACAACAATTACAATTAGAAAAAAAATATATTTGTTTTATTTTCTTATTATAATATTTATTATAATATTTTATTATTTGTTAGGTTTCTTTATTTTTATTTTACTATATTATTTAATTATATTATTAATTATATTTATTATAATTTATTATATTTATATTATATTATAATTATCTCTTCATTATTATTTCATTATTAATATTAATAATAATATTATTAATAATAATCATTTTGTCTCTGTTATTCAAATAGAAATTAAACTTTTCTATTATTATTATTATTATTATTATTATTATTATTATTTTATATATTGTTTTAATTTTTATTAATTATATAATTATAATTATAATTAGAATTATAATTTGAAGCAAAATTTTTGTAATATATTAAATTTTGAAAAAAAAAAAAAAATTTCAAAATACAGAAATATTAAAAAAAAAAATTTTTTTTCTATTCTTTGTTACACACACCAAAAAAAAAAAGATCAAAGATAAAATCAGAAAATCAAAAAAAAAAAAAAAAAAAAAAAAAAAAAAAAGAAAAAGAAATTAAAGATAACTTAAAATAAAAAAAATAATAAAATAAAAAAGAATTAACAAGAATTAACAAGAACAATTTGAATAAACAAGTATTTTTATTCGTAATTATTTAAACGATAACATTAAATATTGATTATTGATTAATATTGATTATATATGTTATAAAAAACTATTAATTATAAAATAATTAAATCTATTAATTAATAATAATAAATTTTATGTTTTATAATTATTATAATTATTATGATTATAACTATATATTTATAATATATTAATTTCATATTTGTTTTATTTATTAATTAAAAAATTTAAAAGTATAATAATTATTAATAATAAATAAAAACAAAAAATTATCTTGTTTATTGATTATAAATAAAATAAATAAAATAAAATATATTTAATAAAAATTTAGTATTTAAAGCATTCTTTTATTATTCTTGTTAACTTATTTTTTTTGTTTTCTTTTTTTCTTCTTTTTCATTAACTTTTGTGTATTAATGCATTAACATTATTAACATTATTAATATGTTTTAGGTTTTATGTTTTATGTTTTTTTTTTTAGTATGTAAAACGTAGAATGGCTAAAAACTTTAAAATATATTAAAAAGAAAAACAAAAATTAAAAAAGAATGATTTTCAAACAATAAAAAAAAAACAAAAGAATTGTTTGAAAATTTAATAAAAAAAATTTTTTAAATTAAAAAGAAAAAAAAATAGGAAATTTTAATTTAAAAAATTTTTTTTATTGATTGGGTTTTTTTATCTTTAGAAATCTTTGTAATTTCTTTTTTTTTTTTTTTTTTAATTCTTTGTTTTTTTTTGTTGTTCCTTGGAATTAACCATTGTTATTATAATCAATTATTTTTATTTTTATTATTATTATTTCTATGTTAACATTAACATTATAATTAACTATTATTTATTATTATTTATTATTATTATTATAACTTTTCCATTTGTATTTATTATTAGCCGTTATTATTATTTATTATTGATTATTTATTTCTTTATAATCTTGACAATTTTTTTTTTTTTGTAAAGGCTTTGAATATTAATTAATATAATTTATTATATATATTATGGTATATTATAATATATTATAATATATTATAATATATTAATATAAAAAATTTTTTTTTTTCGAATTTTCAAACCGTTTTTTTATTTATTTTATTAATATATTATTTAATTAATAATTGTATTAAGATTAATTAAAATATTAAATTAATAATATATTTGAATATATGTTGCCAATATCTTTAAATATATTTATATAATAGATTTTATAAATTTATTTAAAAAAATTTTTTTTTTTTTGAGAAATAGAAATTTATATGGAATAAGGTTCAACATTCTTAGATTTATTATATAAAAACAATTTATAAACAAAGTATGATTTTAATACTTAATTTTTTTTATATTGTTACATTTAAAATAATAAATAAATAAATAAATAAACAAATAAATAAATAATAAATAAATAAATAAATAAATAAATAAATAAATAAATAAATAAATAAATAAATAAATAAATAAATAAATAAATAAATAAATAAATCAATAAATCAATCAATAAATAAATAAATAAATAAATAAATAAATAAATCAATAAACAAATAAGTAAATAAATAAATAAATAAATCAATAAACAAATAAGTAAATAAATAAAAATAAAATAAATAAATAAATAAGTAATAAATAAATAAATAAGTAATAAATAAATAAATCAATAAACAAATAAACAAATAAATAAATAAATAAGTAAAAAAATAAATAAATAAATAAATCAATAAACAAATAAACAAATAAATAAATAAATATACAAATAAGTAATAAATAAATAAATCAATAAACAAATAAACAAATAAATAAATAAATAAGTAAAAAAATAAATAAATTAATAATGAGATAAATATAATAATGACATAATATTACACAAATAAACATTTTTATATAAATATAAATTTTTTTTTAATTTAAAAATTAATAATGGTTTAATTAAAAAATACAGATAATGTGGTAGACGTTTTTCCTTTTTTTTTTTTAAATATAAATATATTACTTATGAACATAATATAAAAAAAAAAAAAAAAACAAAAAAAAAAGTTTAAAGATATTTTTAAAAATAAAATAAATAAGTAAATAGAATATATTATATATAATTGAAATTTCTAATATATATTTTACTTTTAAAATTAAAAACATTCATTTATATAATCATTAAAGAAAAAATACAATACAATAATAAATTAATATTTTTTATTATATAAGAAAAAAAAAAAAACAGAATTAAATTATTTTTTTTATTATAAAGCAGATGTATGATTTAAAATATATTAAATTTAATTCTTGTTATAATTCAATTATACTTTATTAAAATAAAAATTTAAAAAATTCAAATGAAATATAAACATAATAATAATAATAATATATTACTTTCTTTTTTACTCATGAATTCATATATATACCAACAATAAATTAATTTATTATTTAGTTTTCATTGTATTTTCATAATTATTAAAATATATTCATGCTTTTTTATAAAAATTATAAAAATTATATAAAATATATAAAATATATTATAAAAATTAAATAAAAAAAAAGTGAAATAAAAAATGAAATATCATATATTTAATACAAATATGACCATCTTTTTATATTGGATATTCTTTCTTTTAAAAATATATGCACAAAATACTATACATATTTTATTAAAAAAACCTGACATAGAAAGAGCAAAATATACACAAGAAGACGTTGATTTATTGAACCAATATTTTAAAAGAAGAAACCAAGATTCAGAATTAAATGGTTTCAATATTTCATACTCATATTGTGAGAATAATAATGGAAATAATAATAAGGTAAATAATTCTACTACTTCTTTCGATACTGACGGTGAAAATAAGAATAATTATAATGACGATTTTAAAATATATAAGCAAAAATATACTTTAAACTCAGAACATGGCCTTTATATTAAATGTATTCTTAAAGAACTCCAAAATTCAAATTATGATATGATGGTAGTAGATGATAAATTATTATATAGTGATGTAACTACTTTAAATAATGTTTACCTTGGTAGTATTTTTGGTTATAAATATTATCATCAATATCTCATCAATTATACCGATTATACCAATTTGATGGATCATGAATATTTAAAACTACAAAATACTATGATAGTAGAAGATAGTTATCTTAACGATAAAGAATTATATGGTCTTCCATATGAATTAGATTATAATATGTTTTATTACCATAAAGGAAATAATAATACTAAATTATTGAATACTGAGGTTGTGAACAAAAATCAAAAAAATTCTTTTAAATATTTCTATTCCAATAATAATTCAAATCAACCTACCAATAGTAATATTAATAATAATAATAATAATAATAATAATAATAATTCAATTTATCAAGTTTATAAAAATTTATATATAGGTTTAAAGAATGATTTTGAATTATTAGATTTTTTTATAGAATTCATTTATAATTATTTTGGTTTACATGAAGAACAGGAAAAATATAAAATATATGATATTTTATATAAACATAGAAATGAAGCTGAAAAATTCTATCAAACTTTTAGAGAATTTGTTATTGAGAGTATAAGTATGAATATAAATCAAACTTTAAATATGGATATAGAGATGGCCTATCAATCTTTTCTTCAACAAAAAGATAAATTATTTAAAGGAAAAGCTTCTTATCAATTTTATTTAAAAAAGGATTCAGAAGGAAGTGTGTTAGCTACTTTATTTCCTGATTACCATACTGTTATTAATGAAAAATTTTTAATTATTAATAATAATAGTAAAATTTCAAAAGATATTTTAGTGAAAATAGCTGTTCAATTAACTTCAGAAGAATTCCAACTCTTTCGTTTTCTACATTTTGGTAATATACCTACTTTTAATTTTAGTAAAATAAATTATTCTTCCTGTTTAGAATTATTTTCAGAAATGTGTGATTATTTAATAAATATAGAAAATGGTTATAATCATAAAGATTTAGAAATATCTAATACTTTAAATATAAAACAACTACAACAACAACTACAACTACATCAAAAACAACTACAACAATATCGAAAACAACAACAACTACAACAAGAACAACAACTACAACAACAACAACAACAACAACAACAACTACAACAAGAACAACAACAACAACAACAACAACAACAAGAACAACAACAACAACAACAACAACAACAACAAGAACAACAACAACAACAACAGCAACAACAACAGCAACAAAAACAATATCCAGTACGTATACAAGAAATATTTAAAAAAAGTAAAAATTCTCCATCTTTTTTAGAAGCTGAACTTCGAATTCCTTTATCTTTAAGAAAATTATTAAAAGAAGGAGATGTTAATATGATTATTGATGATTTATCTAATTATTTTACAGATTTAGAATGGTTTAATTATGATACCGTAAGATTTCCTACGGTCCTTCTTTTTTTAGGTCTTTTAGTTTATGTAATTACCTTAGTTTTAATGATGGTACTTGTTTTTGAAAATAGAAAACATCCCTACTTAAAGGCTATTTCACCTAGTTTTTGTAATTTAATTATTTTAGGTTTAATTATAAATATTTTATATATATTTGATAAATATTTTGTTAAATATTATTGGCAATGTCCATTATCAATAATATTTGGTACTCTTAGTAGAAGTTTAATTTTTATACCTATGTGGGGGATGACTTTTCGTATTTATTATATTTATACCAATAAATCAAAAGTTATTTTTGGTAAAGAAATTAATGATAAAAGAATTTTATTTATTATTGGAGTAGCTTTATTTATCAATCTCAGTTTTTGTATTTTTCGTGTTATAGTGGATGAAATTTTTATCATTACCTGGGGATTTGTTTATGATCATCGTATTAATACTTGCTATAATTCCTCTTCTCATCAACATCATATTATTATTTACATTTATTATGGTATAATGGTAAAGTATACTTGCATCTTTTATATATATATATTTATATAATATTTAAAATAATTTATATTTATTTATTTATTTATTTATTTATATTTATTTATTTATATTTATTTATTTATTTATATTTATTTATTTATTTATATTTATTTATTTATTTATTTATATTTATTTATTTATTAATTTATTTATAATATTTTGTATTATTAATACTAATTATATTAATTTACATATTTTAATAATATAAATGAATAAATTAGTTTATAAGTATAATTTATATGATGATCAAATCAGGAAAAGCTGCCAGAAAATATGATGAAATTAGATATATATATATAACTGTTTTCTTTTTAGCCTTTAATAATCTTTTTAAAAATGTAATTTATTATATACCAGAAGAAAATTTCATTTTTATTTCTTCCATTCTATTGCTTATTTATATGATTCTCAATTATATTTTTATATGTCTCTTAGTAGGACCTAGACTTTTTCATATTATTAATCATCGTCATAATGGAAAAACCTCTCAATCCGAAAATACTTATTATAATGATTATTATAATACTGTAGAAATTAGTGATTTTATTCCAAAAGAAAAAGATAATAATAAAAAACATCGTATATTATCTTTTTGTAGAAATGATAATAAAAGGAAACATTGTTTTTCTTTAGATAATGAAAATTCAAATGATCCTATTGCTAGTAATCCTAATAATTATTATTTTAATTTAACATTAAAAAGACTTAGTCAACAACAACAACAACAACAACAACAATCTACAGAAAATTCAGATATAACAATTGGTACTTCACAATATAATAAAAATATTTTTGATTTAAATATAAAATAAACAAAAAAAAAATAAATAAGAAGGAAGGAAAAATGAAAAAAAAAAAAAAAATGAAAATAAAATAGTATAAAATAATATTTTTATTTATATTTTTATTGAAATATAATATTTTTTTTTTAAATAAAATATATACATAATATAAAATATTATATAAAAAATAGAAATATATATTATATATATGTATAAATGGAAATGTATATATTTATAATAGAAATATTATTTTATAATAAAATAATAAAAAACATTTAAAATAAATAAAATAATATAAAAATTAAAAAAAATAATTGAAAATAAATAAAATATTAAAATTAAAAAAAAAAAAATTATTTTAAAAGAAATATTAAAAAATAAAATTAATTAAAAATTAATTAAAATAAAAAGAATAAATAGTTATAAAAAATATCAAAATTAAAAAAAAAAAAACTATAAAAATAAAAATAAAAATTAAAATAATAAATAAAATAAAATAAAATAAAGTACATAATATATATAAAATATATATAAATAAAATAATGAAAAATGAAAATAATATTTTATTTTTATTATATATCAATAACTTTAGCATGAATAAAAATGTTTAAAAGAAATATATATATATATATATATATATTATTATTATTATTATTATTATTATTATTATTATTTTTTATTATTATATCGGTTTTACTTGATATTATTATTTTTTTTTTTATTTATTACAAATAATAATTATATATAAATATAATTATTATACCTTATATATATTAGTTTATTTTATTTAATAATTTAATAAATAATTATATAAAAAAAAAAAATTTAAAATTTAATAATTTATATATTTTAAAAGATTTACATAGTATAGTATATTATACATCCATTTTTAATTTATACAAGTTAAAAATAATAATTATTATTATGTCTAATTATTATAATTATAATTATTCTTTTAAATATATATATACAAAAATTAATTTAATTAAATATTAATACAAATATAAATTTATACTATTTATAATACTCTATACAATTTGATAGTTTTTTTTTTACTACTATGATTATAATTAATTTTTTGTAACTGTTACTGTTGATACTTTTGTGACAGTTTTAATTATTTTAGTAACTTTAGATTTTTTAGATATTTTTGTAGAATTTTTTTTATTATTAGTTGTATTTAATTTATTATTAGAGGTAGTAGTAGTGATAACTTTGGTGATAGTAGATAATATTTTATTAGTAGTATTTAATTTATCATTAATATTAGTGATTTTGGTTGTATTGATTTTATTATTTGGTTTTTTAGAATCATTCATAAGATTATTAGGTACATTATTAACAAGGTTATCATTCATTGGATTATTTATAGGTTCATTTGGTAATATATTAGTATTAGGATTATCATTCATAAGTATATCTGGTATTACATTAATATTGTCATCATTTTCATTTAAAAGTTCATCTGGTATTACATTTATATTATTATCATTTTCATTTATAAGTTCAATAGGATTATTAGTATTAGGTTCTGTAGGATCATTAATATTAATATCATTAATATTAGGTTCATCAGGGTTATCAACTGGTTCATTAATTTCATCTTTTGGATTTAAAGGAACATCTTCATCATCATCATTATTATTATTATCATTATTATTATCATTATCATTATCATTATCATTATCATTATCATTATCATTATCATTATCATTACCACCAGCATCAGGATCAATATCAACATCAATATCAATATCAATATCATTATCATCTTCATCATATGGACATACATCACTATAGATATTATAATTCTTTAAATTATTAAGTAATTTATCATCTTCTTCGATTTCAATATTATTATAATGAATAGCATAAGAACATGCAGGAAAATCTTTATCATTAATACGATGTACTGGTAAACATTTATCGGAATTATAAATTTTACATTTTTGAGAAAGTTCCCTTTTATTCATTTCTGGTGAATAGTCAAAAAGACATTCTTTATAAACTTCTACTTCATTTCTACAATTTTCAATAATTTTTTCCTTTTCATTATTAAGAAATTCATCACAATAGTGTTCAAATTGAATTTTATTTTCTTCTTGATTGTCGAAATCAAATCCTTTAAATAGATTATTATTTTGAAGATAAATACATTCTGGATAATTTTCACTAAAATCAGTATAGAACATTTGACATGGATTGGATTTAAAATTATTACAAATATCTAATTTATCATTATAATCAAATTGTTCCGCAAGATTACGATCAAATTGACATTTTTCCATGGTTCTCATAATATCTTCACATTTTTCATATAAGGATTCCCTTTTTTCATTATTACATAAGGAATCATAAATATCTTGATATTTGAAATTTTCTATTTTCTTATCATTCATTTCAATAGGTTTATATTTTTCGGAAATTGAACAAACAGGGAAAAGTTCTCGTATTTCTCCATCATTAAATTTATGACATTTTTCTGAATTATAAAGTAAACATCTTCGATCAAGTTCTTCTTGACTTATATCTGGTGTAAAATCAAATAAACATTCTTCATAATCTTTTAATTCATTTTCACATTCAGATATAACTTTTTCTTTCATATTATCATCTGTTAGATCTATATCATCACAAATACTATAATATTCTCCAATTTTACTATCTAATTCATCGAGTATACTGAAAGTATGTGTTTTTTGAGCAAAGGAACATATTGGAAATTCTTCATTTAATTTATAATAAAGTTTTCCACATTTATTAGATTTAAAAATCATACATTTTTCTATTAATTCAACTTCAGAAAGATCAGATGTTATATCAATAAAACATTCTTCATATTCCTTTAATTGATTTTCACATTCTTGAACAGGATCCTTCATAATATTTTCACAAATTTCAGTAGCTTGTTTATAATTTAATTCTAATATAGTTGAATCAAAAGTTATATTTTTATAATCATTCATTGTAGAACAGGTAGTAAACTTTTCAATTCCATTTTTATAAAATTCTTGACATTCATTTGATTTAAATTCTACACATTGTTTTATTAGTTTATTGGTACCATTTTCATTATCATTATCATTATTATCATTAACATTTTCTTTATTATTATTATTAATATTATTATTATCGTTATTGTTATTGTTATTGTTATTTTCATCATTGTTATTATTATCTATTAATTTTTTCTTATTAAAATCAATATCAACTTTACATTTAGAATAATTATCAACAATATCACGACATGTTCTATTTATAATATTATTACAAGATTTTTCATTCTTTTTATATCTTTCTAAATCAAATGAATTTATAAATCCAAAAGATTTATATTTTTTAGCAATAGAACAAATGGATTGATTAGTATATTGAATATTATAAAATTGTTGACATTTATCCGTATTAAAAATTGTACAAAAATCTTCTAAGGTTAAATTTTCACTAAATTCACTAGAATTATAATCCACTTGACATTCTTGATATTCATTTAATTCCTTTTCACATTCATTAATTATTTCTTCTTTTGAAATACAATATCCAAATTCACTTTGACATCCATTTTCAATAAGACATTGATCTCCTAATTTAGAATTTAATTGAACACATTTTCCTTCCTTTGTACAACATCCTTCAGAACATTTATTATTATTGGCTAAGGTACCACATTGATATCCAGTATTATTAGGTGAAAATATTAATTTTTTACCATTATTAATAAAACGATTTGGGGTATCATAATTTAAACCATCAATAACATCTTTAATTGACATATCAATTAAAGTTTTTCTCATTAATTCTTGATCAAATTCAATTTCTGGATGTTCTGATATAATAGATGCAGCAACACCAACTACAATTGGTGATGCAAATGATGTACCTTCTTGTTCTTGTAAATATTTACCTTCAATATTTATATCAATAACTTTACCAGGAGCAAAAATATCAACACATTTACCATAATTGGAATATTTTGCTTTAGTAAATTTATTATCATTATTTAATTCAGAATTGACAGCACCAACCGATATGGTATTATATCCTGCATAAGCTTCAAAATTTTGACTATATTTACCAGCACAACAATTTTGACTTCTATTACCTGCGGCAATAATAATAATTATACCTTTACTAATTAATTCATTAATTTTTTCTTCCTCAGATTTAAAATATCCATTACCAGAAAGAGACATATTAATGACAGTTTTATGTGGTTTTCCATGTTGTAAAACATAATCAAGGAATTTTAATGTATTATGTTGTTGTGAATCAGAAGCAACCATATGAATATTGGCCTTTTTTGCAATTCCAAATATTTTTCCACCAGCCATAGAGGAAGTTATTACTCCATGATATGGATAACTTCCTAAAGCAGTACAATGACTTTTTTCCTCTTCAGTCGTTAAACGAAAATCATTTCCACTTAAAATGGCTTCACAAGTAATTGTACGTTCATATGGAGTTCCTTTATAGGTATCAAAATCTTCATGAGTGGTTACTATTCCTTGGTCAACAATATAAATATCTGTACCTTGACCAGCACTACTTGGATAATAAAAATTATCATCATATCCTGTACTATTGCTATCTGTAGGTAATTGAGATATTAAAGATAAATAATTGGAAAAATATGGATAATTAAATGGTTCTACACTAACGTCTGACCATTGTGTTGTTTCTTTAATAGCATTAATATCGTAATATACATTTGAATTTTTATTTTTTTCATTTATATTTTTTAATAAATTTTCATTTTCATTTTCAATTTCATTTTCATTTTGATTTTGATTTTGAATTTGAATATGGTTTGGAACCAAATTTTCATTTTCATTGTTATTTGCTTTTTCAAGATTAAATTCTCTTTTTGAACATTTTTCACAATATAAAACAGAATTTAAATTACAAATAATGTTTGCTGCTTTTTCAGAAAGATATACATTTATAACATAATAATTTGAAATTGGACAAATATGAGATACTAAATTTGATTCAATTGGTATATATTCAATAGAATTTTCTAATGAACTTTTATTACTTTCATTATATTGTTTCAAATTATGTTTAGGTCTAATTTTATTTTCAAAAAAATATTTTTTATTACCTCCATTACGTTTTTTTAATGAAAATGTATCTATTTCAAATAATTTTTTGTCTAATTTTCCATTTTCTAAAATATAAGTATCTTTTTGTTCTTCAATAATATCATATATATCATTCATTTTATCATTGACAAATTCGTCAATTTTACTTTGAATTAATAAAGTTTCATCGTCATAACTTTTATCAGTTGCATTTCTTAATAATGCTACTATGTAATATGAATTTTCTGAAAAAACACTATGACATAAACTAAGTAATATAAATGTAAATAATAAAAACTGTATATTGTTCATTTTTATTATATTACTATATTAATACTTTTCTTATTATATTTTTTGTTTATTATACATATGCTTATGAGATTTTTTGTTTCCTTTTACACTATAAATTATATACAAAAAAAAATTTAATATTATAAATAAATATACTTACAAAATATTTATTAGTGAAAAAAAATAACAAAGGTAATACTGATTATTTTTATATAAAATTAATTTTCTTTTTTTTTTTTTTTTTTTATTATTATATAATATCATTAAAGTTTATTAATATATATATACAATAATTTAATATAAAATTAATTATATATTATTGGTTAGTGGAAAATAAGTCAAAAATTAGATTGAAAATAATAATTAAAAATTAATAAATAAATAAATAAATAAATAAATAAATAAATAAATAAATAAATAAATAAATAAATAAATAAATAAATAAATAAATAAATAAATAAATATATAAATAAATAAATAAATAAATGAATGAATATATAAATATATAAATAAATAAATAAATAAATAAAAATTAAACAAAATAAAAATAATTATATATAATATTTAATATAAAATATATATTTAAAAATAAAAAATTTAATATATATTTATATAAACTACCAAAGTTTAATTAATATACATATTTTTATTTTAAATGTGCGGTCAATATATCACGTGATATAAAATAGATAAATAATAATTACTATTCTTTATTTATTAAATTATTAATTTACTATTTATTTATTTAGTTATTAAGTTATTATATTATTTAATTACTTATTAAAAAACATAATATAAAACAATTAATAAAAAAAAAAAAAAACTATTTATATACATATTTTTAACAAACACCATAATATTATATAGTAGCAAACTTTATCCATTTAGGAAAAGGACGAAGTTTAAAATGAATGAATTGAAGTTTTAAGACTAAAATAAATTTTAATCAATTTTCAATTTTTAATACATTAAAAGCATAAGATATTAACATAAATTGAATTTGAACATTAATAAATATGAAATTTCTATAGAATATAATGGATAATTAATATTTTATATATATAAATGAAATGATAAAGATTATCTTTTCTATTTATTGCTTATAATAATCCTATTACTATTTTATTACAATAATTAAATGGACATTAAAAAATAAAGATGTTAAATAGAAAAAAGTAAAATAAATTTACATTTTTTATATTGAAATTAAATCTTTTATTTTTTTTCTTTCCTTTTTTTTTTTTTTTTTTTTTTTTTTTTTTATATATATATATAGCCTTTCAAGTATATTTTTTTATTAAAAGAAATCTGGTATATAATTTGATAAAATATTTTTATAAACTTTAAACATTTTTAGAGTCCTATCATATTCTTATTGATAAAATTTATATTACATTTACATAATTCTATTTAAGAATCATCAATAAAATAAATAATATATAATAATCAAGAACTATGAGCAAAATTTATTTCAAACATTTATTCTAAAAGTTGTAACTTAGTTTAATTTCAATTTTTTTTTTATTATCATTGAATTTTTCTTATTTTATTAATATTATAGAAATAAAGTTTATTTATAACTTTATTTCTATAATATAAAAATGAAAAAGATAATAAAAGTAATAAAATAATAAAAAAAAAAAAAAAAAACAATAAAATAGTTTTTTAATTTTTAATTTATTAATAATATTGAAATAAGCAATGATAATAAGAAAATTTGAAATTGATAAATAAACAATTATGCTACTTTTATTTTATAATTTATTTGCCACAGTTATCACATGAAGATTAATTTAAAGGCAAGGAAAAAAAAAGATATATCTATAATTTTATATATAAGTGGCACATTATTTTTTTGTAAAAAAAATAAATATTAAAAGTATACATAATATTTATAAATATATATATTATAATTCAATATTATGGCGTATTAATCATTTTGTATACATATTTAGAATAAATTTATTTAGATAATATTTTTTGTCAATTTAAGCTTATCAAATATATAATGATATAAATGATTAATAATAATAAATAATAAAAAAGATATCATATTATTAATAATTATTAATTTGTAATTATAATTTCATTAAATAATATTAATTATTAACTAATCAAATTAATAATAAAAAGAATAATGTTAAAATGACTTTTTTAGTATTATTAATTATACGCATATTGGCACTTTTTATTTTATCAATATTTAGTAAATATTTATTTATGTATTATTTATTGGCATATTAAACATATACATACACATAAACATAGATATCTTTCTGTTAAGTAACATTTTTTATTAACGATTAAAAATTATTTTTTTTTTTTATTTTTTAAATTTTATTATCTCTATCTTTATTAAATAGTGTTTCATTTTTTTATTTTAAAAGTATTAAATTTATTTGATTTAATTATTTTCATTTATTTATTTATATTATGGATTTATTTAATTAATTATATATTTTTATTTATTATTCATTAAAATGTTTAATTTAAATTGTGTAAAATACAAAAAAAGAAAAAACGAAAATATGAATAACTGAATAGATGAATAAATACTATATAAATAATTTAATAATATAAATCACTATATAAATAAATAAATATATAATATTTTAATAAATTTCCCACAAATAATAATAATATATTATTAATATATTGATCGTATATTGATAATATATTGATAATATATTGATAATATATAAAAATCTAATAGTTATTTATATTTCATAGTCACGTCAAAACTTTGTATTAAAAATTATTAATAAAAAAAATATAAAGAATCTTATTAAATATAATAATAATAATTATTAGAATTATAAAAAATAAATAAATAAATAAATAAATAAATAAATAAATAATAAATAAATAAATAAATAAATAATAATAAATAAATAAATAAATAAATAAATAAATAAATAAATAAATAAATAAATAAATAATAAGAAATAATAACAATAATAAAGATATTAAAAAATTTATTAAAAATTAAAAATTATAAATTAATAATAAATATATATTTTAACAATTTTTACTTTTTTGGGCAGTAGATATTTGTAACATTTATTTATTTAATTATGTATATTGATTTATATTATGTAATATATTTATTTAAATACATATATTTTTGTTTATTAATATAATTGAAAAGTTTTTTTTTTTTAAATTTTTTTTTTTGTTTTTCTGTTTATTTTTTAATTTATTAATTTATTAATTTATTAGAAGAAATAATAAAAAAAAAAAGAAATAATAGAAAAAAAAGAAAAAAAGGAAAAAAAAAAGGATAATTTAAAAAGAATAGAAAATCAAGAAAAGCGAGAAAAAATAAATAATATAAAATACTATATTTTCTTTTTTTTTTTTCTTTTTATTTTTTTTTTTAAATTTCTTTTAATTTTAAAAATAATTTTTACTTAATTTATTTTTTGAACTTTAATCTTTAAAAGGGTTATAATAAAAACAACAGATTACAATAGTTTATTTATTTATTTATTTATTATATATAATAATAAGAATAAAATAAAGTTTTATTTCTTTTTTATTATATAAGTTAATTAATAAGTTTATCTAGTTATATACCTTTTATTTTAAGTAAACTTTTTTGATGAAATAAAAATAAAGCAAAATAACAAAAAAAAAAAACAAAAAACAAAAAACAAACAACAACCAAATTATTTAATAGTAAAGAGTATAGTATAATATATTTTATAAATATGTGAAAAAAATATAATTTATTAACAATAATAATAATAATAATAAAAGTTATTAATTTATTATTCTTTATAATATTTTTTTTATTAATAAAATATTTTATTTTCTCCCAATACCAATATAATATATCTATTTATTATTTTTATATTTTTTACTTTAAAGTATATTTAATATTGTATAAAAAAAAAAAAAAACAAGAAAAATAAAAAAATAACCAAGATATAAAAAAAGTTATAGTTTTATATATTAATAAGGTTTAATAGAGGAATTTTATATATATCAATAAGATATTAGAATACAAGATATATTTTCGATAAATAGCAAAAGGATAAAATTTAATAACTTGTATAATTAGGAAAAAAATATAATTACTTATACAAAAATATATATATATATTTTGATAAATATTTATATAAGGAAATAAAAATTATTTTAAATAATTAAAACAATATATTAATAATAATAATAAATAATACCAATTTTTCTTTTCAACAAAGAAGATATAAATTAAAATTCTTAATTTCATAGTTTGTTATATATTTTTGTATAAAATTTTGAAATTATTTAATTATCATATATATAACAATATCTGCGAAAAATATTTTTCTATAAAAAAAGGGAGAAAATATTATACATATTTATTGAATAAATATTTACTGAACTATTTATCAATTATACCAGCATTAATAAAACCATAAAATAAAGCAAAATAAAAAAAAAATATAGAAAGAAAAATACTATATAGAACGACGTTATTTAAAATAATCATATAAAGTAGAATCATTTAAAAAAAATAATATTTTTTTTTGAAAAATCAAATATATAATTTATTTTCAATAATATAATTTCTTTTTATGGAAATAATTAAAATCATTTCCAAGACTATCTTAATATAAATAACAATAAAAAGAAGAATTTTTATTTGAAAATAATAGCCGACTAAAAATTAATTAATATAAAAATTAAAGAAATAATATACTATTTGCAAAGCTTTTAAAATTTTATTAGTCAATATTTAAAAGAATTTAATAAAAATAAAAATTATTTTTCTTCAATATGGATATTTTATCGAAATTATTATCAAAAAAGAAGGGTTCTAAAAAACCTAAAAAGTTGAAGGAGTATGTTATTAAGAAAGTTATAGGTATGATTGAATAGAATAAGAATAAAAATAAAATAATATTATTTTTAATAAATTAAATATTATATATGCTTATATATATTTATTTTTTTTATTAATATAATAATAATAATAATAATAAAAGGTATTGGTTCATATGGTACAGTAAAGGAAGCTGTTAGAATAAAAGATGATGCCCATTGTGCTATAAAAATTATAAAAAAATCAAAAATAAAAAAAAATGAAAATCTTATAAAACGTGAACTTACAATACTTAATAAAATTAATCATCCTCATATTATTAAATTATATGATTGGTTTGAAACACATTCTAAATATTATTTAGTATTTGAATTGTAAGTTTATTATTATTATTATTATTATTATTATTATTATTATTATTATTTTAATTGCATATATATAAATATATGTATAATTATTAAATTTATTGAAAATTATTTTTTTTTTTAAAATATTATATATAATATATTTTTATCATTTTTATTAATTAAAATTATATATGTATATAGAGCTTCCGGTGGTGAACTTTTTAATAGAATTTGTGATCAAGGTAAATTTACAGAAAAAGATGCCGCAATTATAATATCTACTACTATTGCTTCTGTTGCCTTCTTACATAGTAAAGGAATTGTACATAGAGTAAGTTAAAAATAATGATAATAAAAATAAAAATTTCATTTTTAGTTTTGTAATTTATATTAATTTACTATTTATAAAAAATATACATATTTTATATATTTATAAAAAGGATATAAAACCAGAAAATCTATTATTTATTGATGAAGGTATGGATAAATTAGTATTGGTAGATTTTGGTATTTCAAAAATTATTGAAGGTCCTTCAGATTTGTTAACAACAGTATGCGGTAGTCCTGGTTATACAGGTGAATTTAATATTACTATTAATTGAATATTAATAAATAAATAAATAAATTAATAAATAAATAATAATAATAATAATAATTATAATAATAATAATTAATAAATCAATTTTTTTTTTTTTTTTTTTTGTAAATTTTACTTTTTTATTTATATATATAGCTCCAGAAATTTTAAAAGGAAAATCATATTCAAAACCTGTTGATTTATGGAGTATTGGAATTATTACATATATATTGTTATGTGGTTATTCACCATTTTATTATGCACAAGATACCAATCAATTATATGACGCAATTTGTCACGGCCGTTATACTTTTGATGATAAATATTGGCATAATATTTCTTCTTATGGTAAATAAAAAAAAATTTAATTATTTATAGAAATGATTATTATTAAAAATAAATAGTAATGACAAGCATAATATAATTATAAATATATTAGTATTTAAAAATTAATTTTTTTTAAAATTAATTAATTTTTAATATAATAATATTATTTATATGTATCATACATCTACGAATAAAATTTTTTATTAATATATTAATATTTAAATCTAAATAAATATTATTAGAATAATTTTTTATAATGTAAAATATTATATAATATATTATTTATATATATATATTTAATTTTATTGTATTTTATTTTGTTATATAATAATATGTTATAATATTAAATTATTTTATATATTACATTATGATATTAATTTAAATATATATATTGTATTTTTTAATTATAGGTAAAGACTTCGTTAAAACATTATTACAGGTAGATCCAGACAAAAGAGCAACAGCAGAAGAAGCCTTAAATCATCCATGGTTAAATAATTTATGTCCCAAACATGTAAAATTTTTAAAGAAACAAAATGAAACACCAAAATATGATAAAAAAAAGTCATCATTAATAAACTCTCAAATTATTTCTACAGTAAAACAAAATTCTAATAAAAGTAATAAAAGTAGTAAGAATTCAACTTCAAATGTTAATATTTCATCCCAAGGAGTTACAGTTAAAACGTCAACGGGTGTTGTTTCCTTTGCAGATGATAAAATTCACAAAGTTTCTTCTACTTCAAGTATTAATTCTGAAAATACAAAGTTAAATCATATCTTAAAAGAAGAAAATATGGTTACTGAACCAAGGAAGATGTCTAATTATGAAAAAGGAAATAATAGTCTTAATCCACAACTTTTAAATGAGAGTGATAATGAAAGTTCTACTGCTTATCTAAGTCAAAAAGATAGTAATCAACAAAATCATAATCTAAATATAAGTCAAGATCATCTTTCTATACCTACTAATTCATATCAAGATACAAGTAGTTATTCTATAAGTGAAATGTCTACAGATATTGGTGATATAAGCGAAAATGAATATATTGAAAGTAAAGATTCATTAAATAAAAAAGCAGGATCAACTTCTGATATTTCTAAAGTTGTTTATAATCCTATGGGTAAACCACCTTCTGGTAAAGAAAGAAAAGCTAATAGTGCAATTGTTAATAAAACTAGTGATAAAAATAAAAGTAAATCAGAATCAAAAGAAAGTATTGAGTCTACTTCTGCTGTAGAATCAACAAGGAATTTATCTACACAATCCTTACCTACTGAAGCCTATAAAAGTAAAACTAAAAAGGGAAGTGGAAGTAGTGGTAAACTTAAGAATCCATTTGGTAAATTTGTTGATACTCGTCATATGTCTTTAGCTTATTTAGGTCATAAAGAGTCTATTAGTCATTCTTCAACGATTGAAGAACTTAATGAATTACCAGAAATTCTTCCAGATGAATTTTATATTGCTAATATTGATGATAATGAATATGAACCACAATTACCATTCCAAACTAAAAAAAGAAGAAGAAAACATAAAAAATCAGAACATGAGAATTTTGTTAAATCAAGATCAAATATTTATAGTAATGATAATGTAAATGAAAATGATAATGATAATGGTAATGATGATGGAACAACTAGAGATAGAGAATTATCTAATCTTTCAGAATCAGTTTGTAGTTCTAGAGATGCAGTATTTTCTAAAAGTCAAACTAATACAATTATTAATACACCATCAACGACAACCATATCGAATAATAAAAAGGAAAAAGAAAAAGAAAAAGAAAAAGAAAATAATGGTAATAATGATAGTAAATCTAAACTTAGTAATATAGTATCAACAATGATAGCAAAGGAAAAAGAAAAAGAATTAGAGAAAGAAAAAGCAAACGAAGAAGAAAATATTATTAATAATTTATCATCTTCAGGTATTGAAGGTGTAGGTAGTAGTGAACATAAAAAAGATATATCTAATTCAGATCCAATGAATGAAGAAAGAATATTAAATGAAAATGGGGTTTGTCATAATAATAATGAATCAATTCATTCCATTCATTCTGATAGTACTTGTTCTTGTTGTAAGAGTAGTAGTGAAGCAGAAGAAGATAGTGATGAAAGTGATGATGATAATTTACCAAACCTTCTTCAATCTGAAGAATATAGAACAAATTTCTTAAAAAGACGTTTCCAAAAAGCTGTTCGTAGAGTACATATGTTAAATCGTTGGAAATCTTATTCATCCGCCTCTCATGCTAGTATAAGTACGATTGGTTAAGATTTTAACAATTATTTAATCTAAATATTAATAAATTATTTTTTATTAATATTTTTTTTTTTTTGAATTTAATATTTATATCGAAAATCATAAAAAAAAACTAATAATAATAATAATAATAATAATATGTTTAATAAAAGTTTATTATTAAATATTATTAAAAAATATTAATATCTATATAAATTTAAAAAAATTTTTTTTTTTTAAAAAAAAATATATATATATATAAATTTATCGTATTAATAATAATAAATAAATATAAATAAAACATTATATAAATTATATATTTTTATATATTTTAAAAATAAAAAGTATTTTTTTTTCTTTTTAATATTAATGGAAGTTCTTTTTATTGTTATTTTATATAATTTTTTATTATATTATTTTATATTTTTATTTATAATATTTATATTTATATATATTTAATTTTTTTTATTATATATATATAATATTTATTGTATTATATTATATATAATTTTTTTTTATATTATATCATGCTTATTTTTAAGCAAAACCGAAAAATAAATTAGAAAAAAAAAATTAATAAATTAATAAATTAATAAATTAATAAATTAATAAATAAAAAAAAAAAACTAAAAAAAAAACTAAAAAAAAAAAAACGAAAAAAAAATAATAATAAGTTAACAAATTAATAACAAAGATTAAAAAAAAATAAAAAATAAAAAAAAAAAAAAAAAAATAAAAGAAAAATAATAAAAATACATATTTTTAAGATAACATGTTATCTTAAATATATGTATTTTCAATAAATAAATAAATAAATAAAAAATAAATAATTTAAATAAATAAATAAATAATTTAAATAAATAAATAAATAAATAAATAAATAAATAAATAAATAAATAAATAAATAAATAAATAAATAAATAAATAAATAAATTAATAAACCAAAAACAAAAACAAAAAGCAAAAAACATATTATTATATATTTTAGATATTAAATTATTTTTTTATCTTATAAAAGTTGTTAATACTGATAAGATAATGAAAAATAAAAATAAAAATAAAATAAAATAAAATAAAATAAAATAAAATAAAATAAAATAAAATAAAATAAAATAAAATAAAATAAAAATAAAATAAAATAAAATAAAATAAAATAAAATAAAATAAAATAAAATAAAATAAAATAAAATAAAATAAAATAAAAAAAAAAAAAAAGTATGAAGATGAAAATTTCCATAATATTCATTAATTAATTAAATAGATAAAAAACATGAAAGTGCATTCTCTTTCTTTAGTCTAAAAAAAAAAAATATTAATTAAAAAGAATAAAAATTGATAAAAAAAAAACTAATGAAAAAAAAAAAAAAAAAAAAAAAAAGGAAATAGGTTATTATATTAAATATTCTAAATTTTATTTATAAGTTATTTATTATATACATATATATACATGTATTTTATAATAAATAAAAGAAAATAAATATCAAAAGTAATTATTTTTTTAAATAGTTTATTATATATGCAATAGATAATTTATTTAATTTTTTTTTCTATAATCATTTTGTTTTATATATATGTATATATATATATATATATATTAATAATTTATAGTGTTTTTTTTTTTTTTTTTTTTTTTTTTTTTTTTGCTTTTTACTGTTTTTTATAATTTTTTTTTCTTTTTTTTCATTTCATTTTATTTTATTTTATTTTTTTATAATTTTATATCGTCATTTTATGCATCTTCATCCATAGCTTCTGTTCCATCTTCTTCTTCATTATCTTCATTTTCATCATCTTCTTCTACTTCAACTTCTTCGTCTTCTTTATCATCTGTAAAATTACTTTCAACTTCTCCTTCATCATTATCTTCATCATTGTCTTCATCATTATCTTCTTCTTCTTCTTCATTATCTTCTTCATCTATTTCTTCTTCATCTTGACTATCTACACTATATTTTTTATTTTTCTTTTTATGTTTACTTTCTTCTTCTTCCTCTTCTTCTTCATCATCTTCATCATCATCATCTTCTTCTTCTTCTTTCTCATCATCATCATTATCACCCTCTACATCTTCTTCATCTTCATTCTTTTTATTAGTTTTTTTATCATTATCATTGTCATCATTTTTGTTACTTATTTTCTTTTCATTATTTTGTTTTTTATTCGCTGATGATTTCTTATCATCTGATTTTTCTTTACTTTCATCTTCATCGTTATTATTTTCATTTTCATTTTCATTTTCATTCTCATTATCATTTTCATTTTCATCTATTTGCATCGTATCATCATTATCTTCTTCATCATTATTTGTGGTTGTATTATTATAACTTGTTTCTGTTTGAGTATCATTAACTGAATTCATGTTATCATCTGTTGCAAGTTCTGATTCCATATTATCATCATTTGTTGAAAGTGAGGTCATTCGTATTTTTGATGTTACTGATGATGGTGTATTTGAATTTAAGCTTGAATTCGCTGATGTTTTACTTGAATTTTTATTTGATGATTTAGACTTTAATTTAATATCGTCTTTATTTGAAGAGGATACTACAGAAGAATTATCATTATCTTCTTTATTATTACGATTATTTTTGTTCTTAGCATTTGTATTATATGCTTTCATTTCTTTTTCATATCTTGCTTTATCTTTTTCATACATATCATAGTCTAAAATAGGAATTTAATAATAATAATAATAATAATAATAATAATAATAATAATAATAATAATAATAATAATAATAATAATAATAATAATAATTATAGATAAATAAATATCAATATATAAAGAAATAGAAATTAATGAATTGTCATATATGATATAGGCATAATATATAAAAAATATAAGTATTAAAAAAAAAATGTATATTTATTATATATATATTTTTCATTGACTTACATTTCTGTTATTATTATTAAAATATTTTCGTTTTTTTTTTTTTTTTTTACGATTTTAAATAATGATAGTTTTTTCATAAAATAATTACATTAATATAATTTTTCATTAATATAATATTATTATATATATTATTATATATAAATAAAAAAAAATAATATTGATATTACAATTAAAACTTAAAAAATATTATTATCCTTTTTAAACTATTTATTATTAAACTTACTTGTTTTTCTTCTTTAGCTAATGAATTCCATTTTTCTGATAATATTTTTGTTATATCACTATTTGAAGAATCGTCATTTTTAATTTGAGATTTTAAATCTTTTCTTTGAACTTGACAGAATCTGAAAAAGGCATTGGCAGGTTTTTTTGGTGCCAATGGGTCAATTACTTTTTGTTTCTTTTTTTGATGTTTTTCCTCTATTTTTACAGTTTGAGGTGGTGGATTATTCTTTATAATATTATTATATATGTCATATATTTTTAAAAGTAATAATTATAAATTAGTAATTAATAAATATATATATTATAATTTAATAAATTAATATTTATTTACTACTGAAATTTTATTTTATTCCTAATTACCTCTACTTCTGAATCATCAGAATCTGTATCAACAATTTTTTTAATTTTATCTAATTTCTCAAAAAGAAATCTTTAGAATAAAACAAAAAAGTCAAAATGTATAATATATTATAAACAGTAATATTAATAGTTATATTGATATATATTAAAAAAGAAAAATAATAAATAAATATAATAATAAACTATGTTAGTTTATCAAAGTACATATATAATTAAATAATAATTATAAATATATTAGAAAAGTATCATTACCCTTTTTCAACTTTTAACCGTTTTATACATTTTTTTGTTTTCAAAATTTTTAAATCCAAATTTTTATTACTCTTTTATAAATTATATAATATATTATAGTACGTATTATTAAATATATATATATTTTATATTATCATTAATAATGAATTACAATAATAATAATAATAAGTTAATTAGTTAAATATATATTATTTATAAATTAAAATTTCATTGTAAATACCTCTTCTAAATCATTTATTTTTTTTAATAATTCTTCATATTTTCTTTTATATTTTTGTTCTTTAAAATATGTATTTTATGTATATTTATTTTTATATAATTTATTATATATTGAATTTATCATAAATATGATTTATTATTAAAATTTCATTTTAATACAATATAAATATAGATATTAAAAAAAATATAATTGTATAAAAATATATTTATGAAATTAATATTATTAATTTTTTTAAAGAAATATATATATATTGTGTTAAAAAATTATTTTTTATATTATTATTATTATTATTATTATTATTAATTAATTAATATATTTTGATAATTGTAAATATATAAATATATTTATTATAAATTATATATATATATATATTTATTACTTTTTATTATATTTAATTTTAAATATTTATTTTTATTTTTTTTTGATGAATTTTACCTTCTTGAGCTTTGGTCATGATAATTTATTCTTTAATTTAATTAATGTTGGACAGAGACAGAATACAAAAAATATATATTTATATATATGATGTAATATTTGTTTATATCTATTATTTATTTTGTTAAGATAAATATATATACTCTATATAAGATTTTAAAATAAAAAAAGTTTGTTAATATTTTTAATTTAATTTTTAATAGAATAAAAAATATTGAAATTTGTAATTTTTAGATGCTACATATAATTAATAATTCAATAATTAATTAACTTACTAAATAAAAATTTATATATATAAAGGATAATTATGTATAAAATGAAAAGATTTTGAAATGAATTATTTATTAATTTTTTTTAAAAAAAAAATAATAAATTAGAAAATAAATATAATATATATAAAATTCAATGCAAATAATGTTATGTTTATTATTATTAATTAAATTCTATTATTAAATTATTAAATTATAAAAAAAAATAAAACATGATGTTTTATATCCTTTTTTTATTATTATTATATTTTTTATTTTATTTATAAATAAATATTAATAATAAATAAAATCTATTATATGTTTTTTATATATAATAAAAAATAAAGTTTTTTTTTTTATTTACAATAACTAATAATATTTATTTATATATAATATATTATTTATTTATTTTATATTTATTTACTTATTTATATTATTAATTATTATGTTCATCATATTTGTTTTATTTTAATATTTCTATATTCATATAAAATCTTTTTTTTTTTTTTTTTAATTAATAATGTCAATAATAAATAATAAAAAAAAATTAATTATTGTTTATTTAATTTAATATATATTGTATATTTATTATAATATATTATTTATTTATTTAATATATATTCATTCATTGATTAAATTTTTATAATTATTAGTTAATAAAAAAAATAATAAAAAGATTATATGGTAATTTGTTATAAAATTTAATAATAAGTAATATAAAAATAATTATTGAAAATTACAATATCTCATATAACATTTTTATTCATTTTTTAAAAAAGTAGTTTATATAAACATATGATTAAAGAAAAAAAAGTTATTTATTTATTATTATTATTTTGTTAATAATTAATTATTATTAATTAATTATTAATTATTATATATATATATAATAAGAATTTTTTTGATGATTTTTTCTTTTTTTTTATTGGTTAAATTTAATATGATATATTAATATATAGTAAAAAAAAAAAAAAAAGTAAAAATATTTTTCTAATTTTTTTAGATAGTTCTATTTTTTGTTATTAAATGAATGAATATTGAGTAAAATATATATATAAAATAAAATAATAGTATATATTTATATTATATACAAATATAAAGTTTTTTAAAATAAGTTTCAGTATATAAAAATTATAATTGATTTTTTTTCTTTTTTTTTTTTAAAAGAAAAATAATTAAAAAATATCAAAAATGCAGGATATAGTAGAATTTTGTAATAATAAATTAAATCTTATACCTATTGGATCTTTATTAGTATATTTTTCTAGATTATACTATATAGTTTTAATCACAGCTGTATTTATAACATATGCTTTTCCATTTTTTAGAGAACGTTTTATTGTTTTTGGAAAACTTCTTAATAAACCAAGAAAATATGTTCATGTACCAAAAAAATGGTTTACCCATTTCTATATTGTTGGCTTAATATGGTCTTTTTACCTATTTATTGAATATAGTTTTTATTTATTTAAACCAAATTCAAAGCTTCCATTATTACAATTCATTTCAACTTATTGGAACTATAATGTAAATATTAACTTAAAGAAACCTTTTATTCAACTCAATTCCAGTGAAAAATTTAATAATAATAATAATAATAAATTTTATTTCCAACAATTACCTATAGAATCCTTTATAGGTATAATTTTAATGACATTTCATATGTTAAGACGTACATTAGAATCATTTTTTGTAACAAAATTTTCAGATGCAAAAATGCATTTCGGTCATTATATTGTTGGTATTACTTTTTATTTATTTACTGCATTTTCGATAATAATAGAATCTATAAATAATGGAAAAGGTAATATATATTTTTATATATTATAAATAATAGTTTTTTTTAAATTAATATATATTTATTTTTGTTATTTTCAAAAAAAAAAAAACTAATATAATCTTTTTATAATTTTATATTATCTATATATAATTTATATTTTTATTATTAATTTTATTTTGTTAAAAATTATATATATATTTCTATATTTCTATTTAGAATTTAATATTAAAAATATTAATATATGTCATATTTTCGGTATAATATTATGCATTGCTGCACAAAGTCAACAATATTGGTGTCATAAATATTTAGCATCTTTAAGACCTAATGTTAAACCAGGTGATAAAAATATTAAAGCAATTTATAAATTACCTTCAGAACGTTGGTTCAAATTAGTAGATTCTCCACAATATTTCTTTGAAACTTTAATATATTTTTCATTATATGTCCTTAGTGTATTTAAAAGTAATACATTATTATTAGTTGTTATATGGACTGTTGTTAACTTAAGTGTTACAGCTTATGGTGTACATGATTGGTACATAAACAAATTTAAAGAAAAATACCCAAAAACGAAAAAAAGAATTATACCATATGTATTTTAAGATATTTTTTAATAAAAAAAAATAATCATAATTGTAAAAAATCAATTATTACAATTTAATAATAATAATAATAATAATAATTATAATAATAAAAATAAAAGTAATAATGATGTTAATGATAATATTTTAATATAAATATTTCTTTTTTTTAAAAAACTGTTAAAAAGATATGTTAAAAAAAATCATTATAAAAATACAAAAACGAAAAAAAAAAAAAAATTAAAAAAAATGATAATTATATAATTTTTACTATTTCTTATTATAAAATATAATACATAATTATTATATAATAGAATAATAACAGAATATAGTATTTGCGTAAGTTAATATAATATGTAATGTTATAAAATTATTTAAGCTTATTAAAAAAAAATAAAGCTAAGAAAACAAAAGTTAAATCTACGAATTAATAAATAAATATAAATAATTCAAATTATATTTCAATTTTTATGTTTTAATATTAATAATATTAAAAATTTGAATAACTTTATTGATGAAAAAAAAAAAGTGTAAATTTATTTCTTATTTAATGTAGTTATAAATAAACTTTGTAATAAATTATACAACTGGAGGGAATGGATTTAAAATTTTGAAAAAAAAAAATAGAAAGAAAAAAGTTACTGTGATAAAGTTTATACATTTTGTGAAAGTTTTTTAATATATTTCATTATCATTACTTAATTATTATTTATTATCTTTTTTATATTAATTTAATTTTTTAAAATTTATATAATTAAAATCAAATCATTTTATTGGATAATATCAATATATAAATATTTTTTTTTTTTTTTAACTTTTGATTAATTTATTAAGATTCTATTTCACATTTAAATTTTTATTTAATTTATTATAAAACTTTATTTTTTTTATTTTTTTTTAGTTTTGATAATATTATAATGAAAATATATTTAACTGAAAATGAAAATAAAATTTTTAACATATTACGAAAAGTATGTGATTATATAGAGGAAAAAGGAAATGATAAACCAACATTAAGAATCGCTGGTGGTTGGGTTAGAGATAAAGTAAGTGTATTTAGTAATATATAAACATGAAAATAATATATAAATTATAATGAAATTTTATTATATTTTTAAGAGTTTATGTAATTTGTAGTATAATTTTAAATATATAATTAAATAATAAATAATAAATAATAAATAATAAATAATAAATATAATATAACATAATATAATATAATATAATAAATTTATTTTTAAATATATACTTATATTATATATCATTAATATAATATAAAGTTACTTGGTCTTGAATCCAATGATATTGATGTTGCTGTTGATAATATGATGGGTTATGATTTTGCTCTTTTAGTAAGAGAGTATATGATTAATAATAATTTAGAAGTTTCTCATATGGCCCGAGTAGCTGCTAATCCAGAAAAAAATAAAAATATGGAAACAGCAACAGGAAAAGTTTTAGGTCAATCTCTTGATTTTGTTAATCTTCGTTCAGATAAACCAACAGTAATAGATAGTTCAGAACCTAATGGATATGCTGTTAATTATGGTACACCAACTGTTGATGCTTTTAGAAGAGATATTACTATTAATGCTTTATTTTATAATATTCAAACCCAAGAAGTTGAAGATTTTACAAAAATGGTATATTATTTATTATAATTATTTTTATTATA